>PVHX01026844.1:0-20302 GCA_004024805.1 Geosciurus inauris
GTATAACTCAGCATTTATGTGTATGTAGCCAATTGGGAACAATTTGAAATGCCAAAGATCATACACATCCATTCCAAACACTGTAGTGGTATGATACACTTGCTCTGTGTATGTGTTTGTCCTAAGGATGGATGGGTAGGCAGGTGGATTAGAGCAGAATATTATCCTAACATACTAAGTTCACTCTCTCTTCACTCTCTCCTGCTCCCCTCATCCTAGGTGTTGGGCTGCTCTATTCTCATTGAACCAGGAAGGAAAGTAACAGAGCAAAATACAGAGAAATAAAATAATAATACACTCTTCTGGGTTTTTGTGTTCCAAAATAGAATTCTTTGGGGGAATTACAGAGACATGCATGAGTGATAACAGCAGGTTTTCAGGAGAACAGGATGCCTCTGGCAGACTGTAAAAAGACATTTCCGGATTTAAAGGAGACGTCATGGGCACAGGCACAGGTGGGCAGCAACAAAGGGGTTTGTTCTGCTGCCCAGGTAGTGCCTCTAAAGAAATCAGCTGCAAAGGGAGTCTTCATGGATGGGTCCATCTTTTACGAGTTTGTATCTTTTTACAAGCTGACTGGTTTTTTTCCACCTTCTTTGCTTGCATGCAAACTGGAACTCTGTGGTACATTTCCTATGGTGAAGATGAATGAGAAGCATCAGAACCTGTGTGTGCCAGGGGCGTGAGAGAAACGAGTTTCAACCATGCCATAAATACCTAGTTGGACATGACTCATGCAGGAATGTGACAAGCAAAAAGAACAAGAAAAGAGTGGATTGTGAGGTCTGAATGATCATTTTTTTTCACATACTTGTGGCACCAGCAACAAGACCTTAGAGAAGAACATCAGACTCTGATGCCAGGCTTCTCTGAAACATTCTTGAGACTCAAAAGCTATGGGTCTGACTTCCCCTTCTCCAGCCAAGTGACCCTGAGGTCAGCAGACAAATGGCCTCGGAAGTAAGTAACACATACTAACTCCATTAATGCAATGGTCCACAGACCTTATATATGTGCCAACCTATGCTTGCATGTCACACCTATCACTGGGAGGAGGGACAGGAAGTAAATACTGTTTTCCCTTTTCAACCATGAGGGATTGAATCTCCAATCCCTTCTTGAGTGACAAATACACTATTAAAGGACTTGGAACCTTGTCAAACAAGTTTAGGGTTTGACAAAATTTACTGAATTCTACCTTCATATGTAAAGTCTGTTTTTAAAAACAATAGCAATAACATGAAACCCTAATGAGATACCACTACACGTTCACCACACTGGTTAAAATTTTAAAAACACTGACCATGCCAAATGTTGGTGAGAATGTGGAACAACTAGGATGCTCATTATTGACTGGTGTATAAAGTGGCACAATCACTTGGAAACTGTTTATCAATATCTTCCAAAGTTGAACCTCTGCACACCATATGTCCAGTGGTTTTACTGCTCGGTACATAGCCAATAGGAATACATAAATATAGTTACCCAAAAATGTACTAGAAAACTCACTAACAATAATTTAATACCTAAAAACAAGAAACAGCCTAAATTTCCACAATACAATGGATAAACAAATTACAGTACGTTGATACAATAGAATACTGTATGATGGCGAGAAAAAAGAAGTTACCTCTATAAGCTAGAAAATAGAATATGTTCTCAAATATAATAATTAAGTGGAAGAAAGAAGATGCTAAAAATAAATGCTATAATTCCATTTTTTTTTTTTTTTTTGGCACTGGAGATTGAACTCAGGGGCACTTGACCACTGAGCCACATCCCCAGTCCTATTTTTTGTGTTTTATGTAGAGACAGGGTCTCACTGAGTTGCTTAGTGCCTCGCCGTTGCTGAGGCCGGCTTTGAACTCGCAATTCTCCTGTCTCAGCCTCCCTAAGTGCTGGGATTACAGGCTTGCGCCACCACGCCCGGCTCTATAATTCCATTTATACGAAATTATGAGGCACAATTAATCAAGCATGACAGACATCAAGATAGTGGTTTATTTTAGGAGATAGGAAGTAATGAGTAGTGCAGGGCTTGAAGAGGGCTTCCAGAGGCTAGAAAGGTCCCATGTCTTGATCTGAGCGGCAATTCCCATCGTGTGTTCACTTTTTGAAAATTCATTGAGTTGTAGACTTAAACTGTGTATCTTTGTCTCTGTAAACTAGATTGCAATAAAAATTTGCTAATAAAAAAAGCTTTTGGATGCTCAACTTTGGAATAAATTATGAAAGATTTTTAAAATGCACATTACTTATGGGCTAGGGTTATGGCTTGGTGGTAGAGTGCTTGCTTAGCATGCGTGAGGCACTGGGTTCGAATCCCAGCACCACGTATAAATTAAGAAAAAAGGTCCATCAACAACTAAAAAAAAATTTTTTTTAAATGCTCATTACTTAAAAGGAAACAACAGGAACAATAAACTAAAAGATACCCTCTGTGACTTTTTGCACACTTAGCATTAGTAGCAATAGGCACTGTGTAGGCAGAATAATAGTCCCCCATACATATCCAAATCCTTATCCCTAATCCTATGAATACTTTACTTTATATGGCAAAAGGAACTTTACAAGGTATTGGTTCCAAGACACAAAATTTCACTTAGGCAGGAGGAATAATTCAAGAGACCTATTGTACCATATGAGGTCCATAGATACTAAAAATGAATTATAACACTTGACAGTTGCTAAAAGAAAAGATTGTAAGTATTCTCACCATACTCAAACATTAGCCATCCCACAGTGTATATGTATATCAAACCCACCACGTAGTATACCATAAATACAATTTTATTTGCTAATTTAAATAAATTCTTTTTGCTGATAAAATAGACATTTTATAAGTGTCATTGAGGTTAGGTGAGATTATCCTGACTGTCCCCATGCACACAGTCTAATCACATTATTTCTTAAAAGCAGAGAACCTTTCAGAGAAAAATGATTGAAGAGGTATCCCAAAGATGGAGCAATGCTAATTTAAAGATGGAAGGAAGGGGTCTTAACCAAGGAATTTAGGTGGCTTCTAAAATACAAAAATCCAAGGAGACAGATTCTCCCCTGGAGCCTCTGGAAGGGAATGCAACCCACCTGACATCTCCCTTTTAGTCCAGTGAGATTCCTGACCTACACAGCTCTAAAAAAATAATTTCTGTTACTTCAGCTACTAAGTTTGTGATCACTTGTTACAGTAGCAGTTAAAAACTGATAAAAGTGCTGAGCATTTCATTTCCATTTACCATCTCTTGCTAGCTAAAAACATAAAAGGAGTCTTTCTATGACACCATTAAGGAAAGGATAATGTTAGTTTTATTTTTTTCAACCAATAAAATTTATTCTGAAAAATAATTCATTCTAAAAGGCTTTTCAGAGCCTGAGCCTCATTCAAATGTGTACTGCCATTATCACACTGTAACTAAAGTTTATGGCTTTCTTTCCCTAAGATTGTAGACACTCTCTTCTTACATATATCCCACAAACTTTTCGTACGGAAAACACAAGAGTACAGATTTCCTATTTCCTGAATTTATTGAGGTTTTATTCGATGAACATATTGAGATTTTCCTATATGGGACTTCTCTTGATTTTAGAGCAATCTAATATTGATCATTCCAAAGATTCATGTGACTCTCTGATCTACAGATCTGAGAGACCAGCTGGGATTTGGTTGTCCTAATTTAGGTTCCTGCAGACTCTGAGACAAGAATTCAGGTGCAAGTAGTTTATTTGGGGGATATTTTGGGGAGGAGTGGACGAGTAAAACAAATATGGGAAGAAAGCCAATAACAGATGATTTCACAAGAGGGTCACTGCTGAGGGTAATAAGGTCGTTGGGAATTGATTATGAACACACCAGAGAAGATGAATAGACCTCAGAATTATCCCATAGAGAAGAAAAGAACAGGAGTGTGTTTATTCTATGCCTTGTTGGTTGAGGGTTGCTCACAAGAATGTGAACTCAGCACACCTGGCCCACAGTACCAAAACAGGGGACACTTGTGGTTGGATGCACCGTTCAGACAGAGATACTTGCATCAGCCAACATGTAAGGGGACTATCTCTCAGGGACATCCAATTAACCCAAGAGGATATGAATGAGGAACTGATAGAGTCTGCAACCATGCATATAGACCATTTCATGGAAAAGTTTTGTGATGATCAATATGTACATGACTTTCCCAGTCACACCACTGCACAAAACTCAGAGGTGGGAAGACTAAATTTAACTTGATCTTGACAAAGACTTAAAATTTCCACCAGAAAATGGAAAAATTGATATGGTCATTTTGTAGGTTTTTCTCAATTTCAATGACTTCTTGGTCTATTCAGATTTAATATTTAATCAATTATAGTTTGAGCTTACATTATTATGTTTATAATATGTTGTTGAAGAAATCTTTGGAAATGAATTGTCTCTACATTGAACATATTTTTTCAGTCTGAATTCTTCAGAAACTTTAAATGTATCCATGTAAATTCTGTCAGTAGATATTGAGATGTCATTAGTTCCTTATATCTATTTGATTAGTTGCCAGATTTTAGCAGATCAGAGCGGGGGACAAAAGAGTGTCCTTTTATTCATTGTTTGGTCAATTCAACGTAATCTGTCATGTCACAACAGTCTGCTATTTCTTTTCTTTGTGGCTGATGGCTCTTATGTCAATAGCTAAACGAGCAGTATCATGGTGTCAGGGAAAGGAAATTCACTTTGGGCCCAGAGATTCTTGAGTTCATGACCTACTTCCACTACATATTGTACTTATGGCTTTGAAAGTCACTTAACCTGTTGGAACATTAGTTTTCACATCAGCATCAGGGAAAGATTGAGTCACTGAGAATCAGTAGATCTCTATACACCATACAATTGTCCTCATTTGTTTTGCACATTTCCTTCATTTTCATTCAACTTTCTGTCTCCCAGAGGTTTCAAGTGTCTTTTCCAGAATGTACTACAAAGCCTCTGAACATCCCTTTCTTGCTTATCCCTACTCTTTGATCTTTTTTTCTGTCTGCTTCATCAAGAGAAGAGCTGAGAAACAGACTTCTGGATAACAACAGTCACTTCAGAGAATATGAAACCATTGCTAACATTAACTTCACCTTTAGTCACTAATGGACAGATTTACTTTTGTCTTCAATAATGACATAACTTCAGTAGCTAAGCAGGGCCTGCTAACTCTTGGTTGCAAGATGGTGGAGCTATGTATGTTTTATTCATTGTTGTATACAAAGACTTAGCAAATAACCCCATACACACTAGTTATTAAAACATTTGTTGAGTTTACTGCTCAATTTGAAATGCATTTAGTTATTCAGAGACACCAGATGTTTCTCAGTATTTCATCTGTTAGCGCCGTCCTAATTCTTAAACTAAAAGCTACTCACATGAAGAGAACTCCATATTTACTGTGACTAGAGATGATGCCAAGCAATGACCCACCAGTGATTATACATGCCAGCAGTAGCTGATGCAGAAAGGTTGGTGTGTTAAGATGATTTCATGCACACAACAATGCCCATATTCCAATATGGCAAGTAAAATAGCAAAGGTTCAAGAATGAGAACTCATAGTAGATAGTTCCAAAAATAGGTCTACATGTGAGTATCTAGCTTCACAGATGGCATAGTAAAGCAGACGTCAGCTGTGTCTTGAGTCATTTTCTTTATGTACATCTTTTGTCCACTTGTAAAAAGAAAATACAGAGAAACAAGAAGGAAGAGAAGGAGCGGAAAGGGTTAAAAGAAAAAAGAAAAGTGTATAAAAGGAAAGGGAAGGAGAAAAAGAAGAAACATCTAACACTCCCAGTTTAGTTAGTTTTATCTCAAAGTCCTTATTCAAAAAATAGCTTTTGGAGCTGGGTACAGTGGTACATGCTTGCAATTCCAGTTACTCAGGAAGCTGAAGCAGGAGAATTCTAAGTTCAAGGTTAGCCAATGAAATCTAGAGAGACCCTGTCTCAAAATAAAGTTTTTAAAAAGGGATAGGGTTGTAGCTCAGTGTTAAAGTGTTTGCCTAGCATGTACAAGGCCCTTGGTTCAATTCCTAGTACTGGGGGGGTGGGGGGGAAGAAAGATTACAAAGAAAAGAAAATGTGCATGGGGAGAGGATGTGCACATGCATGTATGTATAGCTTTTGGAGCTAGGGTGTAGCTCAGTAGTAGAATGCATACTTAGCATGCTCAATGCCCTAGGTTAAATCTCCAATACCAAAAATAATAATAATAGGAATAATACAATCTTTGCGTAGGACAATAAAGCTCAGTCAAAATAATACAATGTCTTCAACTCGTCCTTCTAAGTAACAACAGGCAGTCAGGCCACCAGCAATCAGTATTTACTCCTACTTCTTTATCTTTCCATTGTGTAATTCTTAGAAATAAATAAGCCAACAAGGGGTTAGCTCCCAACACCCGGTGTAACAGCCACAGAAAAAGAGAGACCAGTGAAAAGTTCGTTCTGCTCTGGTGACAGAGGTTGAGAGAAATGCAATAAAAATTCTAACCAGGAGACACACACTGGGTTGGCTACACTTAATATTTATTCCACCTCATCATTTGGTTTAAGATCTTAATATTATTCCTCCAGCACTCCTTGGGATAGAAAGAATGAGTACAGTCACATAAAAATTGTGATCAAGGAAGTATGATGATCACTTCTTCTGGCAGCCACTTCATTTTGGAGGAGAAATCAATCCCAACCAAGAGTGCCTGGAACTAGAAAACGAGACTGTAGCAACAGGGTCTGTTTTTTTTTTTTTTCTAGCAACAGGGTCTGTTTTTTTTTTTTTTTTTTTTTTTTTTTTTTTTTTTTTTTTTTTTTTTTTTTTTTTTTTTTTTTTTTTTTTGGTTTGTTTGTGTCTCTTGATCCAGTAAGTGGGTTTATTTGCTAAATACCTGATGTCAGAAAAGTCTTGATTCAGGGTAGAAAAGGGGACAGTCCCCTTCCTGATCATTAGATAGGGTGGTGGTAGATGTCTCTATACTAAGACACATTACTAAGAGAAAAACATATTTATCTGATCATAGTGTTACATGGCATGGGAGCCTTCAGATCCAAAGATTCAGGGTTAATAATCCAGTTTTATGTTTTTTTATGTTGTCTATTTTATACTGAGTGGGGAAACCCAGGAAGACCTATACATTTACATTCTTCTTGCTCTCTCTGCAGCATTCCTTCCTCCAGGTATGGGGGAAAGGATCCCTTCTGAAATTGAGATCTTATGATCTACTGTCAGAAAAAGGTAAGTCAGAGAATTTCTTTTTGGTTAGCTTCAAAACAAAAATCCAAGGGAAACCAGAACATATTTTCAAGTTTATAGCTTACCTCGGGGAAAGGGCGTTTTAGTTTTTATGAACTACGTTGAACAGAATTTCTGGTTGCTGTGGCTTTCCTTGGGGGAAGTGGGGGAGAAAAGTGAGTAGGAGACAGGGGACAGGAGAAGGTAAGAGAGGTGCTTTACTTCTAAGGCCTTTACTTTGGGGCATCATTCTCTGAACTCCAACACAGGCAAACCATGAAGGTGGGCTTAGAAAGACTCAACAGACTATAAATGACTAACATTCTCTAATAAGCTAGAGTGCCATTTGATGATAATAGAAAGAAGCAGACCTCTGATAATTGGTGCATTGAGGGAAGAAGAGTTAATGAATAACCCAGAGGTGTTTGAAGACTGGGACTCTGCAGTCACCATGTGCCTCACATAGCTGTGTTACTAACAAACCCAAGCCACAGTTTTATTTCCTAATGCCCCATTAGATACCAGTCTACCAAAGATATTTTGTGTCATTTTATAGGCAGAAAAGTTGAAGCAGAAAGAGGGTTAATGACTCCTCCAAGGTCACGTGATAAAGATAACGCACTTGTGAATGATGAGAAATCAAAACATTCTGTCTCACAGACTTCTATCTTACTGGAGTTCTTTTTTTAAACTTTTTAAAATTTGTGGTATTTGTTCTTTTTAGTTATACATAACAGTAGGATTTATTCTTACATATTGTACATACATGGAGTATAACTTTCCATTCTTGTACTTGTACATAATGTGGATTTACACTGATCCTTACTGGAATTCTTGATGAGTTATGAGCCCTTGTTATATCTGATTACCTATGTTCATATATTTACATGGATTTTGAATGTGTTTTTATTATGGTAAAGTATACAATACATAAAATTTACCATTTTAATTCCTTTTGAGTGTAAATTCAGCAGCATTAAGTACATTCACATTGTTGTGCAATGATCTACCACCGTAAATTTTTCTTCTGCTCCAACTGAAACTCTGTACCCATTAAACACATTCCCATTCCCACATCCCTCAGCCCCTGGCAACTACTTCTGAATTTTATTTTATAGCAAAAAGGAATCTTGACTTTTGAGCTTGGTTTACAACTAAAAAAAAAAAAAGTAATTACATGCAGAATACAGAGGATGAGGGAAAGAGGTAAATTCAGAAGTGGCTATACATACAGTACTTAGAAGACTCTGAATGTGCTGGGTACGTGTGTGTGTCTTTAAAAGACTCTCCACCTCCCTGCCCGCCTCCTTACAGTTTGCTACTGGGATTTTCTTCTCCAAGTTTTCCTCAGTCTCCTAGAGGAGCTAGCATGACCAATTTCCTTTGTAATTTTGGAAGCAGGTTTGTTGCCATGGAATCTACATTCTGACTGGAGTCGAGGTGTATAAAGGTGACCATTTGTTTTTAGTTTCGAAGATCTGGCAAAAAGATAGGTTGTTGCTCTTCTTCTGGAAAAGCCTGACTGGTAGGATTCCTTTAAGGGCTCAGCCCCAAGTGCTTTGTCCCATCCCCTCGCCTACTTAAAAATTAAAGCTCTAGGAGATCTCTGAAGGGGAATCTGCCGGCTCCTTCATTTCCCACAAATGGCTAATCCTGGAGGTGGTGCTGTTTGCAATGGAACTCTTCACAATCACAAGAACCAGAGCAATGGCTCACAAAGTGGAAACAGCACCAAGAATGGAATCACAAAAGAAACCCAGGTAAGAGGCATTCCCCCTCCTCTTGCTCTGCACAATTCAATACTTCTTTGCAAAGCTGTTTGAGGCTAACTCAGAAGTCTTCTGATGAAGTGAATTTGATGTGTTTGGGCTCCTCATCGCAGCTAGTATTTTGACATGCTTGGATACCAAAAAGTTTAGGTGTGGAAAAAGCAGGGAATTCTTTTTCTGTACAAGATTGAACACACACAGACCCCACACGGCTTTAGATTTTTGTTACACTTTCATTTTCTCTGAAGCATTGAGCGGGGCAGGGTTGTGAAGGTTCAGATTCTCCGGCTAAATTGCAGTCCATCAAGAAACCTGTTATCTTCATGATGCTTCAGAAGGAAAAGAGGAAGTGAAAGGAAATTTTGCTCTGATTATGGGATGTAGATGGCATTTTTCCCTGGTACATGCTAAATGTCTCTGAAAGGCGAGTTGTTTTTGGTGTTTAATGGAGCATTGTCAGAGTTCACAACTTGATTTGAGTCCAGAGTCTTTCGAAATTTGACATCACAAAAATTCCATCCTGAAACATTTCAGAAAGTGTAGTTTACTGTAACATGTTACATGCAGAAACCAAAGCAGCATCTTAAAACAGACTTTTAAGGATTTCTTTTCCCAAAAATTTATGCTTTTTTTTTTTCTGCTTTTACTTCTTCTCTAATAGAAAGTTTGAAGGGAATGTTTAAGGGGGAGGAAGAATTCAGGGAATTATTCAAAGAAGGAGGCTGGGTCTGTGAATTTCTTATTTAAAGGCAGTTCCCCACTTCCCACGAAATGCCCTGTCACTCTGCTCCTGCAGGAGTGAGCTTATCCACCCTGAGAGCAAACTTGAGTAGCCAAACAGGTAGCCTTGGCTGTTGAGAAATGAGAAGCTGCACAGGGAACTCCATCATTCAATTATCCTAGGGAGATGGTGTCCGCCTAGGGGAAAGGTCAGATTGTTCTAGTATCACAATACAGGTGGGGCTAGATGGGGCCAGTCCTCCACTCAGTGAATTAAATCTGTGGGTCCAGTTGCAAGAGGCAGGAGGCAGTCTAGAGTCTGGTTTGTGTGTAAAAACTACTGTGGTCCCCAAATATATTCTCCTCTTCCCATTATTCTATCCTGGGAAGTGTCTACCAGCACTTCAGGCCTGACCTCTCCCAGCCGAGTGTCTGAGCAAGGTAAAGAGAAAGTGCTCATCCTCTGCCATTAGCATGAGAGAAGTCACAATAATATCCACCACGTATTCATCATTCAGTGTGCATTCCGATCACAGCCCAAGATGTTCCCTGTCCCTGAAATGTCTGTTTCTCATTGACCATTCACCTGTTCACCTTCTGGATCATTCTGTCCCTGAGGGCTCTTATTTGAACATAAATGCCTTCAAAACTTGTTTTCCCTTCCTTTACGTTAGTTTTATAACCATATTCTAGTGTTTGAGCTTAGAGACTTACGCAGTTATAGTTACTCCTATGTAAGAACAGACCCTAAGATCCTAAAGATTTCCCACTAACTGTACCTATGAGACTACCAAAAACCTTGGATGTTGAGACTTCCTTAAGAGCAGGTGAAAATATAAGGGCTGCTGTTGTCTTTTCTGACAGCTCTTTCTGAAGGACCATCCAGAGCCTGTTGGCTAAGATATAGTTAGGTGTTGCTAAGTTGAAATTGGCTTCCACCAAGAGCCTCAATTACAGCTTAAAAAATATTTTCCAAAAAGAATAAACCCAATGAGATCATAGTGTAATACAGTAAAAAGGGCCTATTTTCTTTTTCCATGATGAAAATGATGTTGTCTTTACTATCACGATCCTCAGTCGCTAGTTTTATCTCACAAGTCCTTTGACAAACTAGGTCTTGAACAAAAACCTTACCTATTGATAAAAGCAATCCATAAAAGCTTACACATATCTGAGACCTGTGGTCCTACAAACACTTTCTTCCAAGCCTACCATCTTCCAGATAGAACATCTAAAAATCTTCCAATTTCTCTAAAAATTCCCCTCTCCTTTTCTCTACCTGCTTTTTTTGCAACCCTTCAGAAATAGTTATCTCTTTTATATATTGAGGGATACTTTAATGAAGTTGATGAAGGGTTTTCTTGCATAACAAACAATTTGAAAATCCCTGTTAGACAGTAGCTTGGGAATCCTCCTTCCCTTTGTTCCAATGTAGGCCAGTTTGAACACCCTCACTCTGGCTTGCAGGCTTGCTACTCCAACATCAAGGCTGGCAAGGAGCCAGAAACTTTACATTCTGGAAAACCTTCTATAGTTCCCTTCTGAAGCTTGTTTGTATTTATTTTGTTCTATTATGTTGCCTGTTTGTTTGTTTGTTTGTTTTCCCTCTTCTTTAAACCCCATTTGCCCTGAAGATGCACTGAAAGTGGTTTTCAACAGTGCTTAGGTCTATTTTTTTGTTTACTGCTAATCTGTCATTCTACCTGACTTCTAATAGAACACTATTGTCCTAGAGGATTCCTTCTCCCTCCTCACAAGCAAATTCATGTAAAAGAAAGAAGAGTCTTTAATGTCCTTAATCCATAAACACAAAGTTTCTTATAATTTCTTTTTGACTTACTTAATTCTATATAATTAGTTTGAATTATATTGTCTACATAATTGCTTTTTAATTCACACTAATTATTTCTGACCTGGCCACATGCATTTATTAGGAAAGCCTGAACCTTGGACAGTAGACCTTGTGTCTTCATTGCTTTTATCTGTGTGCCTCTGGTGGTAGATTTTTAATAGAATGGGTTCTGCATTTTCTTCTTTTAAATTGATTCTATAAGATAAAGAAAAAATTGTGAAGTTTTTCCCTAATCATTCCTTTCCTGAAAAACAAAAATGTCCTGGGATTAGAGGAAATATAGTGTTTATGGAGTTCTTGAACTGGATGCTGTAATATTACCAGGTGCGGGGTTATAGTCCTTAGAGCTAGTTACTTTTATTATCATTCATTCACTCAATCACCAGTACTGTTATCCTTCGGACATGTAAAGATGAAAAAAAAAAGTTTATAATTTAGCTATTAGGAGAAGGCATGTATTACTTTTTTTTTTTTAATTAAAGTTGAATGAGGCAGGCACAGTGGTGAATGTGTGTAATCTCAGTATCTCAGGAAGATAAGGCAGTAGGATCATGAGTTCAAAGCCAGCCTCAGCAAAAGTGAGGCACTAAACAACTACGCGAGACCTGGTCTCTAAATAAAATACAAAATAGGGCTGGAGATGTGGCTCAGTGGCTGAGTGCTCCTGAGTTCAATCCCTGGTACCCCACCCCCCAAAAAATGTTAAATGATAATGCAAGGACAAAAGCTGTCATAAAGCAGGTATTATTTAAGAGCAAATTAGTAGTATATACACAGAGAAGTTCAGAGAGACAAGGGAGAGAGTAATTTACATAAACATTCTGCCAGGTACCAGGACCAAGCTAAGCACACAGCCCCATGAAGTGGCAGCATGGTGTACCTTATGGTTATGAAGAATCATAAATCATTGAGGAACATGAGCAGAATCACAGGAGCATAGCCTGAATCTGAACCCAAATTCATGTTGCTTCGGGTCCAGTTTTCTTTCCACCGCTTTCTAGGGAACCACAGACTAGGATGGTAGTGGCAGCTTTATGAAACTGAAAGGACTCAAACAGAAACCTGAAATATTGACAATGACAGAGAAAATGTGGAGTTTATTCCTAGGGGCCAAACGAGGAAAGGAAGGATAAAGAACCCTAGAGATGGATATAGGAGTTGTTAGTGAGAGGGCACAAGAAACATCATAAAATATAATGAATGATACTGGAAACCCACAATGCCCTCTGAGGGCATGCCCTCAGTTGATATAAGGACCTCCCACTGGCACCTCTTAAATCTTCCACACTATTTCCAAACTCTGCCACCCTGGAGACCAAGTTTCTCACACACGAACCCCACAGAAACAAACTCAAATCATATTCAAACCATGGCACTCCACCACTGGCCCTCCAATGTTCATGTCCTTCTCACAATGCAAAATAGATCCATTCCATCTCTAATAGTCCTGATATCTTACCTTGTTCTAGCATCACACAAAAGTCCAAGCCCAGACTCAAGGCAAATTCTCTCCAGCAAATTCCTCCTACAAAACCAAAAAGCCAGTCTGCTCTAGGGTCAGAACAGCCCCTGATGCCTAATAAACCCATGGGAGTTGAGCTGCCCCGAAGACTCCAGAAAGGAATAGCTACCAGCCATGTGCAACACTTGCTGGTGAAAGCTACAAGCAGAGTGCAAAACCAACCGGAGAGAGTAAACACGTGGCCTTGGATCAGCAATGCTGCGGGGGTGGGCCTGCCTGAGGCCTTGGGGGCCCAACCCTCGGTGTGCACAGATGCCAGACTTTGAGCTTTAAGATTTAATGTCATATGGGCTAGGTTTTGGTCTTGCTTTGCAGTAATTGCTCCTTTCTACTCAACTCCTTCCTTTTGGAATAAGAATGTTTAACGTATCCTCTCATTGTTTTTGTATCCGGGAAGTATATAACTTCCTTTTTAATTAAGAGCAAATTAGTAGTATATACTGTCCCTGGCCTTTAGGAATTTTTTTTTTTTTTAAATCCCAGTGTAAGTATCCATGATGCCATAACTATTGCATTTTGTGTGTCTGCAAAATCAACACTTTGTAGACACCAAGATCTGTCCCTGGGATGAACTAAACCTCGGCCTGCTTGAACCATGGCTACAGTGGCTATAAAGCACTTTGCCAGAAAGCCAGTATCCCCAAGCAGTCTTGGCAGTAAGCCTGTGAAGAGAGCCCTAGGCTTGGTTTCTGAAACACTTGTGCCTGGAGTGCCTCTGGTCCTATGATGGGAGAGATGGCCTTGAAAATTTCTGAGATGCCCTCCAGGCATTTTCTCATTGTCTCCTTTTATCCATGATAATCTCTTTATCAAGAAGCCTGCTCCACTACAAACTTACACTCTTTTTACTCTTTCTCTGGATAAATGGCGAGATTTTCAAATTTTTATTTTCTGCTTCCTGTTGCTCCCGAGCCTTGCTGTCAACATGACTAAACACTGTTACAACCTCTTCCTATCACCCAGTTCCAAAGCTGCCTCCACATTTTCAGTTGTATTTACATTTACCATCCCCTCTTCAATAACAATTTCTTTTTGTAAGTCAGTTTTCTGTTACTATAACAAAATGAAACTAGGTGACTTTAAAAGAAAAGAGGTTTGTTTAGCTCACACTTTTGCAGGTTCAAGGATATGATGCCTGCATCAGCTCAGTTCTTGTGAGGACCTCAAGTTGGATAGCACCACAATGGTGACAGTACAGGCAAGAGGAAGAGATGACATCATTATACTGGAAGCCAAAGTGAGATGAGGGTCATGCTTTCCCCCATTGACCTAAGGACATTACAGTGAGCTCTACCTCTTACAGGTTCCACACCATCTCCCAACTCTGCTACCCTGGGGACCAGTCTTCAAACACATGAACCATAAGAGAACAACTCAAACTATTTCCAATTCATACCACCAAGTATCCAAGTGTTCAAGACTTCACAGTTGGTTGTTGTCTAGGGCACCTTAACAAGGTCATCCCCTCTATGTGGTCTCTAAATATTCTTCAGAATAGCCCTAACTTCTTTACAAGGTATCTTCCTCTAAGAGGGTATAAATGGACACTGCAAGTTATCTTATGTCTCAGGAACAATTTGGCTACATTCTGTTATCCACATCAGTTATAATCTAGCCCAGATGAAAAGGGAAGAGAAATAGATTCTGTTTCTTAGAGGAAGGAACAAGTTAAAATGGTAAAATGGTAAAGATTGTGAGTGACTGGAGTGCTTAATGTAACCATCTTTGCAAAGAGTCCAATACAATTGGGATATATCCACTATGCTTGCGAACACAGAGGAGAGGGAATCTGACCTATCTGGGGAAACAAAAAGTCACTCAAGACAACAAAATCTGACCCACTTCAGGGAGTTGGAGTAGAACATACCTCAAAGTTTCTCCAACTGGGGCACAATGAGAACAAAATTTCTACCAACCATATTTTGTCTGTTATCTGGTAAAGAATGCTCCCAGAGACAGCACTTTTACCTTTCCTACGCATGGGCTGAGTATACTTCTGTGGTCAGAAAAAGCCTTCAAGCTGATGTATTGGTGTTGTGGTACACCGGACATCATTTGAATTCATGAGGGTCTGGATGTACCACCAAGAGCATCTACTATAGTTATTTGTGAGTAACGGAGGTTTGAGAAGAAGATTGACATAATTGACTATGGTTTTCTCTGACTGTGATTTTAATTTATGATGACTTTTAGAACATGGTTTGTGAATTATCTGTGAACTAAAGAGCTAAGCATCATAGAAGACAGGATAATGCTATTAAGCAACATGAACAAACCTACCCACTAAACTTGACAAGGAGATAAGGAATATATCCATGTTGAATGTCACCACTATAATATGCCCCCTTTGCATTCTAGCAAGAAGAAAAATCAAACCATGAAATCTTAGCAAATTTAAAAATATATAGTAAAAGACATCATAAAGGATAATAAATAAAAATCTATTGGAGAATGTAATTGGAAAAAATAAAACATTTACAATAGCACCAGAAACATGAAGAACTTAGGAACAGATGTAAGATGTCAGTTGCAAAGTAATTTGAAGAAAATATTAAAATGCTACAGAGGGACATGAAAGGAAAGTGGAATAAGTGAAAATACATGCAATACTCATGGATAGGTAGCCTCAAGATGAAAACATATCAATTCTGCCTTTGATACTCCATAAATTTCATGTGATTTCAGTAAGATACTATATTTTGAGCCAGATTTTAGTTTTTTTGGTGAAAAAATGAGAAGTTAGAATAAATAGGAAAAAATTTAAAAGAATAATAATGAAGGGTGACAAGTAAACCCTATTATGCAGTAAAAGACTTAGAAGAGTGTTATATTATTATATGAATAAATATTATATGAAAGCATTAACATCAATTCATAAAGTAGTAAAAATGTAGATTTTTAAATGATACTTATATATGGATTATCTTTATATGAAAATCAAATGTCTGCATAGCAAAAACAAAACAAAAATAACTTTAAAAATGTCAAAAAAACAAGTTACAGACTGTGAAAATGGTTACAATTTTCATCACAAAATACAAATTTTTTAGTACATAAATAAGTTTTGAAAATCAATACAGAAAAAAATCTAAAAACTAAAGAAACAATAATGGGCAAAAGATTATGAAGGAAATACTATAGGGAGGCACAAAAGTTTAGGAAAGGAAAAAGAAAGAAGGAAAAGAAAGTTAGGAAAGGGACAGAAAAACATATGCTCACATCAGTTTCTATGAGAAGGGGAAAGAAAAATCTACTTTCCCAGTGTGTGTCTAAAAAGTACAAAATCAATTTGAAATTTAGTTTGAATAATTTCATTTTGTAGATCAGTATAATAATAATGGCACAGTTAATGAACAAGATTGTTGTTAGATCCTATACATCAGACCCTTTGGTGTAATTCTTCTAATGATACTGCTAGGTGGATATTATTAGCCATGTTTGAAGAGATGAGGACACTGAGGCTCTGAAACCATAATTAACTTCTCCAAGTTCACAAAGCTGGAAGGAAATTGGGACATAAACTTGAGACTATCCATGTTAACCCAACTTCTTTTTACTTCCCAGTAAAAAGTGCAAGGTCCAATGGTGCCATTACAATAGGCCTAGAGATTCTTATTTTAAGAATCAAATATAAAACCAGTTGCCTAAAGTATCAATACATAAGAAAAGAGTTTATCATTTCTTTTAACCACAGAATCCAAGAACATCATTCTTCAGTTCCTAAGCTATTCTGAAGTGGAAAATGTTGAGAGGTAAAAATAAAATAATCATTATAATAATCTCTAACATGTACTGAGTCCTTTCAAAATGCTAGGCACTCTAAGTGGTTTATGTTCATTGTTTTGCAATAGTCCTATGAGGCATTATGGTTTGACCCATTTTAGCAGTGAGGAAACAGCCCTAACTAAGACTTTCCTAAGAACTTAACCAAGGTCACCAGATTATAAGTATCAAAACCAGGTTTGGAAGTCAGATCTTTCTGCCCAATCCTATAACCTAAATTTTATCCTTTAGTTCTCACAGCTTCTCTAAACAAAATATTATCAGGAATGGGATTGACACCTATTCCACAGAGAGGAGGAGGCCAACTGGACTCAGCATTAAATGGAGGGCACTCAGTGTGAGTTAAAGCCTTAATGGATTGTTTTGCTTGATGGCCTTTTTGCTCTTAACTAGAATTTGAGTTCATCTTCACAAATGACACTGAACTGTTACATATCAGAAGTTTTAATATACAACATTTTTACACTCATAGACAAATTGTATCAGTAAACTGACTACCTCCCATGCTTCACTTTAAACAACTCCTTCCTTTGTGGGGGGAGAGGGGTACCGGGGATTGAACTCAAGGGCACTCGGCCACTGAGCCACATCCCCAGCCCTATTTTGTATTTTATGTACAGACAGGGTCTCACTGAGTTGCTTAGCACCTCACTTTTGCTGAGGCTGGCTTTAAACTTGCAATCTTGAGTTAAATAAAATAGCCATGATGGAAACCTGAGTTATCTGGACCCAGATTTAGCCCTATCTGACATTTAGAAGGCCTGGAACTTTCAGAAACTTTCTTCAGGGCACACAGCTTCCCTGAATAGGCAGTTTCTTTAGTATAATACTTCCTGGTAATACTTAGATATGTAATATGATAGATGGGAGGTAGACGTAGATTCTTTATTTTAGATGTAGATCACTTCCCATTGAGTGATAAAATCTAATTCAGCTCCCATTGAATGTGGGCATGATCTACTGACTTGGCCAATAGAGTGTGACGAAGGGACAATGTGGGACTTCTGAGGTTCAATTACAAGAAACATTTCAATTTGAACCTTGGAATCCAGGCAGCATATTTAGAGGAAGTCCAAGTTGCCCAAGGAGAAGCCCAGGTAGAGAGAAAAACAAATATCCCTGCTGTGGTCCCAGCTGAGATGCAGCACCAACTCTCAAATGGTGTGACCTCTAATAAGTGAATCTTCCAGCCGTAACTTCTATCTGCTCCAAATGATACTGCATGGCATGAAGACAAAATGTGCCAGCTGAGCCCTGCCCAAATTATAGATTTTATTTGTTTTTCTGAGCAAATGATTGTTGTTTTACATTTAGTGGTAGTTTATTAAGCAGCAGCAGAAACCCACCACATGGTTATTATATTTTTTAAAAATGCCTACAAAAGTCATTTCACAATCTCTTTTTTGTAACTATTTTCGGTGCTTGCATTTACTTTTTGAGGGAAGAGTTTATTTTGGCCATCTGTTTTTGGCAATGATGCCTTTCCCTAGACTGTAAACTTCTGTTTTGTTTTGTTTGGGGAATAGATTGTATGCTTAAGTTTTTAACCTAGGGATGAATGTTTGTCTGTAAAAGTCAAATACAATGAACATAAATATCATGAATGCAAAAAGCACTATCATTTGAATATTTCCAAACCTGAAGTATACTTATTCAATCTGACGAGGCCTATAATGTATTGCATCATCTGTGAATGAGGAGCTGGCTCAAGAGAATGTGTGTGTTCAGTGTTTCATTAATTAAAAGAACAGATTTTTAAACTGTATTTAATATATTTTAATTGTGTTGTTTAAAAGAACACATATTGTTAAGTATATGTAATATCTGCCAATCATCAATTAATTTTACTTATTTGTTAATATTTTCTAGAATTTTTTTTCTCTTTGGACATACCGTTAGCAATAAATTAATGTTCAACTATTTGCAAAGAACTAACTGCCTTTGTTTTGAAGTATACTTAATCTTTTTACTAGAATCCTCTTTTATCATGTATATTTAGGAAACATGGCTCTAGGAATTCGGCTCCCCTCACTTCAGATTTACTTTGTACTTTAAAAAAGCAATAGATGATTCTTCCATCTTTGCTTTCCTGAGTTGTTGCATTAACTCCGGTCCCAGAATGTGCAGGTCAGAGAGACCCTTATGATAACTCCATGTACTAAATCTCCTTGACTAACGCTGATTTCAAACATTAGGTAGGTCCCAGAATGTTCATCAGAATGCCATAAACCTGGTGATATGTATTGGACAAACCCCATCTCTCAGACTTGGAAGGAAATGATACAGAAACCTTCTGTTAGATGATGTATGCCCAAAGCCTGGTCACCATTATTGGTTCTCTAGATCTGGTCTCCATGGGCCTTCAGAAGTTGCCCAATAAGAAGACTATGTGTAAACCCTGAGTATCCTTCTAATCATGAGTTATACATGGCTACCCATTCTCTGCCATGTGGTTGATAGCCTTTGAGAGGTCAAGAATACCTTTGATAAGTTGACAGATACTTGCTATAAAAAAGGGAATATGTTTATAATCACAGAAATCTCTATGTAGATAACTCATATATTCCCTCATGTCTTCAGATCCCCAGGATATGAACATTAGCTCTGAGATGTCTTTATCAATTATGCTAACCCTGTACTTACAACCCAGCCAGAAACACCAACAAATCATCTATCTCAGAGAAGACAGACTTAAGGAGTCACAAACTAATTCACCAAAGACAGAAAACTACACAGAGAATCACACCACAAATTCCCTGTGTGTGAAACATTTATTTTATAATTATACTAGAATTTTGCATTATACTGTATAATAAATTCATATTTCCTTTACTATAAGACTACTTTTGCGTCTTCACTTAAAACTTTTGAGTAAAACTGTAATCCCAAGAAAGATACTGATGTGGTAACTTTTTATACCTCAGCTCCCCTTGGGTTTCCTAGGCAAATGGGAACCTCTTATGGACCTCAGATACAGTGAGATTCACAAGTCTTCCACTTACGAGTTGTGCCACATTGAGCAGGTAGTTTTGTGTCTCTGATCTAACCCTCACAATGATATAGTGAAGATTTAAATAAGATAGAACATGTAAAATTCACAATAAATACCATATGCAATATATATTCGATAAATGATATCTGTTATCTAGTAAAGCCTGCAACCATCTCTTTCTCCTCTGCTACTGTTATAAGCATGGTCCATACAATGCCTGGTATATACTATGTGCTCAACAAATGATAGTCATGTACTCTTGAATTTCTTCATCCAACGGTAACTTCTTGATCTTTGTTCTACTTGGCCTGTCTGCAGCACTTGACACAAGTATTCTCTCCTCTCTTGCTATAGTTTAGATATGGGTTGATTGTATCCTCAAGGTCATGTATTAGAGCCTTGGTCCTCAGTGTTCTAGTGCTGAGGTGA
>PVHX01026845.1:0-20179 GCA_004024805.1 Geosciurus inauris
TTATTTTTAATTGGTTCTTTTTAGTTATACATGATGGTAAAATCCATTTTTTTTTTTGGTACCTGAGATTGAACTCAGGAGCACTCGACCATTGAGCCATATCCTCAGCCTTATTTTGTATTGTATTTAGAGATAGGGTCTCACTGAGTTGCTTAGTGCCTGGTTGTTGTTGAGGCTGGCTTTGAACTTATATCCTCCTGCCTCAGCCTCCCAAGACACTGGGATTACAGGCAAATAAAATCCATTTTGACATACTTATACAAAGATGGAATATATCTTCTTCTAATTCAAACCCCAGTACCTCTCCTTCCCCTTCTTCTTGACTCCTGCTCTCTTCCCTTTATTGATATTTCTGCCATTTACCCATAGTTATTTTTTTAATTAACTACACATGGATATACACAATGGTAAGATTCACTATGGTGTATTCATATATGCCCATAGGTCAGAATCATTCTACTGTCTTTCCTATTCCCATCCCACCTCCCTTCTCTTCATTCCACTTTGTATACTCCACTTAATTCTTTATCCTCCCTTATTGTTGAATCTGGCTATTGTATATAATTATTATGCACTGATTTTTAAAAGTAAAAAAAAATCAAAAATGAATGAAAAGAATCTTTTGAGGAAACCTAATACTTTCCACTTGAAAAAATTTAATGCACATACATGCACATGCACAATACCAAAAGACTTCAACTTTCCAAATTTTATGTCTAAATATTTTTAACCATCAACAGATTACTAAAATATCATGCAAAGTTGGGAGGGAAAAGATTGCATCACTCAAATGGTTTAGAGCATTAGGATATGTGACTACAGACATGTGACAAATACAGTAGACACTATCCATTATATTCCTTTTTATAACCAAACCCAGATCTAATGACCCTGGTTATTAAGCATCTATAAGCAAACACGTTGCTTTTCTGATTTCTTCTATTCCTTAGCCCTCTTGGAGGAGTTAGATTCATGGGAGTGTTTTTGCCTTGAAACATATCATTTGATTGTCACACATATATGAATCATTACTTGGCTCTTTAGATTGAAGTCTTGTTGCTATTAAGCAGCCCCTTTAGTCTGCCTTGGAATTGCCAATTAGCACATGTTGATGAATTTTCAAAAATGTTAAATATAAAGGAGAAAGGGAGAGAGAAACATGTTGGATAGGGCTCTGAGCTCTCTCATTTTACATGTGAAACATAACAATTTACCTTTTTGTTCTTTCCATGGTACCTAGCATAGTTTTTTCCACAAAAATAGGTGAACAATCAAGATTTTGTGGCTGTTGAATAATATAAAGTACTCTGTATGTCTGGGAGAGTTTACACATATTTAAGATACAGTATATAATATTACTGCCAACAGCTTTGTTTTAATTTTTATTGCTTAAAAATAAAATAAACCTAAAATCCTCTTATCTCCAGAGACACAAAATGGAGACTGATGAAAAGTCTTTTACTTACAGTAATTTTTGGATCTCTTCTGGTTATTGCTTATATTTTCACCACTCGTTTTCATCCCCTTTTATTGATGCTCAACTACAAATCATAGTCCTGTGTTTATTGTGGCCTATTCATAACTCTGAATGAGACATCATTTGATAAGTGAGCATGAATCACTATCCTCTCTTACATAAATCTATCTTTCTACATTTTTCTAGTGTCCATTAGCCCATCAGCCAAAGGTACCAAGCCAAATATATTAAATATATTTTACTTTCCTGTTAGATAAGAATGACACTTCAGCACAAAGTTTAAGAGCCCCCAAATCACATTTTACTGCCATTTTCAAAATATGAATATACTTTGTTAAATTTAACCCTATGAATCCACCTACCTGTTTTTAAGTGAGGCTCTTAGAGAAACTAATTTTATTGTTAAAAGGCTCTGCTTTTTCCATGTCAGGCCACGGCAGTAAGTTAATATAATAGAAAGTTGCTAATACACAATGTTCTTTTAGCATTTCCCTGTCATATTAGAATAATATTTTAATTTTAGATCTTTGAGCAATTTAACACACTGTGGATTTCACTATCTTAAGAGAACTATTGACCAAAAGAGGGGGTAGGGATGAACAGAAGGAGAAGGAGGAAGAAAGAATGCTTTTCACAGTCAAGAAACTAATGGGTTCTTCACAAACAACAATATGTGTTGGCAAGGATGTGGGGGAAAAGGTACACTCATGCATTGCTGGTTCACTGCAAATTGGTGCAACCAATCTGGAAAGCAGTATGGAGATTCCTTAGAACACTTGGAATGGAACCACCATTTGACCCAGCTATCCCACTCTTCTGTCTATACCCAAAGGACTTAAAAACAGCATACTATAGTGACACAGCCACTTCAATATTTATAGCCGCACAATTCACAATTGCTAAAGTGTGGAAGCAACCTAGATGCCCTTCAATAGATGAATGGATAAAGAAACTGTGGTATATATACACAATGGAAAACTACTCAGCATTAAAGGAGAATAAAATCATGGCATTTGCAGGAAAATGGATGGAGCTGGAGAATATCATGCTAAGCAAAGTAAGTCAACTCCAAAAAAATAAATGCCAAATGTTCTATCTGATAAGTGGATGCTGATTCATAATGTGGGGGAGAGGGGAGTGAAGGAACTTTGGGCAAAGGGGAGGGAAGGGAAGGGAGAGGGCATGGTGGCAGGAAAGATGGTGGAATGAGATGGATATCATTACGTTAGGTACATGAATGACTGCACATATGGTGAGATGCTACATTTTGTACAACCAGAGAAATGAAAAGTTGTGCTACATTTGTGTACAATAAATCAGGAAGCATTCTGCTATCAAAATATAAATAAATAAAATTTATAAAAGAAGCTAATGGGTTCTTGTAAAAGGGAACTTTGCAAGTGCCTTTTCTTTAAAGTGAAAATATATATACAAAGGGCAGACCAATTGTTGAGGGAAAAATGTCATCATGGCTAGGAGGAAGTGAGTTAATATACCTGAAAGGTTCTTTTCTAATTTGATACCCATTACTTTATCATTCAATTCTTAATAAGGTATCCACAGACAAATGGACTGTGATCTTTCCATATACACAATACAGGGAAACATGTAAGCATGTGAGCCATGGGTCTCTCAACAAAAGTTTAATGTTGAAATTGACACATGGGCAGGTCTTCTTACTCAGAAGACAATGTGTGCTCACTCAGCATTTGCAGGTTTAAAGCTGCTAGACGAAGAACTATGCAGGAAGCAATCTGGTGAGGTGACAAACTCCAGTCTCCAGTGCTCTGTGAATTTCTAGTCCACACCACTTCCATCTGCTAAAAGAATAGCAGCCCCAACTATATCCCTGCACTTCACATTGAGAGCAGATGTTCTCTCTGGAAATAGGTTTCCCTTTTAAGATAAACCATTAGCCTCCATTATAATCTGCTCTCCTGTCATTTGCTTTGTTACACTTTTTGTGCCAACAGATTGTGAGGCACCAAACATTTTAAGTGAAGCTCTGTAAAATTGTTAACATCTAGCAATAAATATTAATGTTCAACTGTTATATGATAACTAAAGGTGGATATAAAATTGGCTAACATTTGACAATAAGTAACAAATCATTGTTTAATTTCGCCTTCCCAAATGTTGTCAAGAGTGAACTTTTATTATTAGAATAGATATGAAATGCAATTTTATGTGTAATTTTACTATATAGCACTTTCAAAAAGGAAAATTATAAAGAATGAATAACAAGGATACTTACGTGGGTGTGTGTGTTGCTCAGGACTAAACCTAGGGGTGTTCTACCACTGAGCTACATCCTAAGTCCTTTTTTATTTTTTATTTTTGATACAGGGTCTCACCAATTTGCCCAGGCTACTCTTGAACTTGTGACCCTGTCTCAGCCTCCAGTCATGTGGATTGTAGGTGTGTGCTACCATTCCCTGAAAGGATACTTTTTTATACTGTAGTTAACTGAACTGGTAAGACTGGTGACAGTGTGATCAAGTTAATTTCTTTCACTTCCACAGGCATGCACATATGCACACCTATAAACACTCACACACACACACGCGTGTGTGCAAACACAAATGAAGCACCAAAAAATTAGCAGCTTTCCTAATGCTTTTTATTTTTTAAATATTTTTAATTTTTAGTTGTGGATGGACACGATACCTATATTTTATTATTGATGTGGTGCTGAGGATAAAACTTAGCTCCCCACACATGTGAGGCAAGCACTGTACCACTGAACCACAACCCCAGCCCTTTCTTAATGCTTTTACAATACATACTTTCCACTCCTATTAGATGCTAGGAAAAGTGCTTTTGGTGCATGGAAACTAAGATTACTTAAAGGTCAAGTAACTTGCCCAAGGTCACTCAATTGGAAAAAGGAAGTAGACTGGATTTCAACTCTGGACTATTTAAGTCTAAAGACGACAAGTTTAGCCACTATACCATACTGATTCTGCACCCAGGGACACAGTACAATTTTAGAAGTGTCCTGCAAAATGTTAGAAAAGTAGCCTGTAGCACCAGCACAAATCTATCAGACCTTCTGGAGACATCAAGCTAGCAATATTTCAGAAATTGAGCACCTTACTTGGGTAGTTTTTCAAATCCCTCACAGCAAAGTATATAGCTCCTACAGTATGGACATAGTACCAAAGATAAAGAAATTTTAGTAGTGGTTTGAAAATAAATGGAAGCAAGAGCTACACATGGGAAGGTTAGAACTTTGTTATTCTGTAAGATTGACTATGTGCTTGTATATTTGCTATTTGGAGAGCACAACATTATGGGACGTGGAGCCTGAAAGTTGTTTCCTTTCAAGAATGGAGATTATAATACGATCTAACCTTAAGGGTTGTTAGGAAGATGAAATAAAAGAAAGCATGTCAAAATCTTAACACAAGAACCTGGGGGTGTAGCTGAGTGGCAGAGTGCTTACACACAATGTGTGAGGCACTGGGTTAGATCCTGAGCACCACATAAAAGTAAACAAATAAAATAAAGGTATACTGTCCATCTACAACCACAAAAACAATTTTTGTAAAAATCTTAACACAAGTAACCAGGTGTGCTGGCACACACCTGTAATCTTTTATTTTCCTTTATGCACTTATTTATTTTTATTGGTTCTTTTTAGTTGTACATGACAGTAGAATTCATTTTGATTTAGTTATACAAGCATGGAATACATCTTATTCTAATTAGGACTGCCTTCTTGGGGATGTACACAATGGTGGGATTCACTGTGGTATATTTATACACGTACATAGAAAAATTATTTCTTTCATTCTTTGTGAAAGGCAGTAGAATGAAATAGTTAAAATCAGTCTCTGGAACCACACTACCTTGATTCAAGCCCATTCTGTCACTTACTGTCAGTGGGATGTTTCTCTCTGTGTCTCAGTTTCCTGAGCTCTACTATGGGGTTAATAATAGAAGTAAACTCTTAAAGGTATCATAAGGATTAGAGTATAAGTTTCATGAGGGCATGATTTTATGTCCATTCTGTTCAACAATGTAATCCCTGTGCCCATAACATACCTGGCACACAAGTGCTCAATACAAATGTGATATATTGTTATACATAAAGCACTTAGACCAAATACTAGTGCCAAGGTTAGCTACTTTGAAAAGGTTAGCTATTATTATCATTTGCACTGTCAGAGCCTAGTACAGTGTTTATAATAAATTAGGCCATCAGAAAATGTTTATAGAAGAAATGAATGATAGATGTTTCTCTATTCTGAACCAGCCCTCTCTGATGAAAAACTGTTAAGTTAGAAAAGTCTAATCTTTATATGTCTCCCTCACCTATATTACATACTATATAAATATTCTTAGTAATTAAAAAATTATGGAGATCAAAGAAAATGTTAGACATGTACAGAATCTCATAGATCCATAATTCAAGTCTCCCATTCTGTTCTTTTAGTCTATATTCACATATTTTTATTAAGCACCTACTATAGGTTTGACCCTATTATTAATAGTGAGGGCTTCAGTGATGAGCAAAATGGTTATGATCCTTGCCCTCACAAAGCTATGTATCTTACATTATAGTCATTTTCATTCTCTGTATTTCGTTTTTCTCAACTTTAAAATTAGAGTTGAGTTATCTCTAAGGTTCTTTTCAGCTGGGAGATAAAATATAATATGTTGATTTAAAATCATGTGTTTTCAAATCAGGTTACTTGTATTTGAACTGAATTTTTGGTACTTGCTGCTGTTGGAGCCTGGTGGAGTAAAGGATCTCTAAGCCTTGGTTTCTTCAGCTGCAAAATGGTAATGATGATAAAGTAAGTGTATTGCTATTATGTTAGGTGGACTGTGAGAATATGTATATATTTCAATTTGATGGTGCCTGGCACATACTAAAATGTTCAGCAAATAGTGGTTAATATTTAAGTTCTGTTATTCTATGATGTGCAATCTGTAGGTCCCCATGTGAGAAGTTATTCCCCACAAAGCCAGCCTTGACTTTATAGGTGAAATAGGGCCAACTGCGTATCAAACCTCTTTTTCCAAAATGTCTTTGGATTTCACCTGCTTTTAATTGGGTTTAGCTGTCAGATGAAAAGAATGGAAAGCTCTGTTCCATAAAAATATTTCTTACCTGTGGCACATTGCTGGGAAACATCAGTGCCTGCGACCACCCCTAAATAGCAACCCAGGAGTGTGTGTTTATTTCCTCAAAGTTTCCAAATATGCAGTTTGCTCTTATGCTGTCTTGGAAAGAAAGACCTTCCTGTGCTCAGTGCTTTCTAATGGAGGCACTGCTGTTTTGATCATGTTACTCATTGGTTTATCAAAGCCAGGTGTAACTTCCTCACAAAGTGCCAAGAGGGATTTTAAACATCATTAGCTGCCTTTGGAGACCTCTGGAGGGATTTTGGTCCAGGCCAAATTTTTGACCTGCCATCTGAAAATAAGTAAAAAACTACAGTGTGCTCAACTCAAGCTGCACCCAGGTGCAGGTTCTGGAGCCCAGTCCCAATCTTCCACACTACCACCCCAAGGGCTAGTCTATGGCAAATGAGCATGACCCCTCCCTGATAAAGCCTAACTAGGGTTCTTTGTGTCAAACTAGCTATTTCCTAAGCAAAATTGCACCAGCATTTATCTGTTGGGTCCCTTATTGGCAATAATTACTGGCCAAAAAACGCAAACATCTGTAGGCACCCCCCTGCTTATTCACCCTTCTCTAGAACCACCTAAACCACCCTTCCTTCCCTATAGGCACAACAGCTGCATATATACACTCACACAAATACACATATACTTTTTTATATCTAATACAATCAAGATTAAGGGGCAAGAGTAATAAAATTGGTGAAAAGTTAAGCTTGACATTTATTCTATGAGGAAACACTGCAGAAAACTACAAAGACATCTTTTAAGAAACATAGAACTTGAACTTTAAAAAGTCAACATATTGCAAAAGAAAAGTGAGTAAAAGGCAACTATCAGCAAAGCAGATTACTTTACCCATGGATTTCAATGATGAAATATAACATTGAATTAGTGTTTCATCAGAAGGGAAAAAAAAGGAAAAGCTCTTAGTAGAACGAATAAACCAAAAACTTTGGGGAGAAAAGAAGTTAAGCAACCCCATTACCTCTGGGAATTTGAGCTTTACAAGCATCTCAGTGGTTTCTAGTTTTCCTTGGAAGAATTTTCTCAATTACAAAATTTATCATTCTCTTGCTACCTCTAGATATTCTTTAGTCTGCAAAATCTGGAGTTGTATTTATTTCTAGATGAGACTATACTGAGTTTCCTGATTGTAGGGAGATCAAAATGTCAGAACACCAAAAGACAATCTTACCCAAGAGATCTACTTTCCTTTACGGTCTATGAAGCTCAAGGCCTAGGTGTATTGGTAATTATTAAAGCTGTGTGATATATTACATTCATTATACTACTCTTTCAAGGGCTTTTTTAGTTTTATTTTCATTTTTATCAACATAATATTTGTACATATATATGAGGTATAATTAAATTTTTCATAATAATATTTTTAAAAACTCAAGGCCCAAACCATTTCCTATATGACTTACTTTTTTCTAGCCTTATGAAGGAATTCTAATTTGTTATCTACCAACAGACAGTCCTGCACCCCACAAGTATCTATGATACACTTGGTAATCAGAGAGCAGACAAGAGAGGGGCCTTTGCCTACATTCCATTCATATAGGAAGTACTACTCCAAAAATGGATGGGGCTGTTCTGATCTATTAATTACTTTTCCCAGGACCAATTAGAAAATCCTTTTGCCTCATTTAGCTTGGAAAAGAACAAGTATCTCCCTAATCTATACATATAAAAGAGAACAAGTTCATTATTTCAAAATGCTCCAAATCAAATTATCTTACAAGGAGATAGATAAAGGCATGGTGATGGTCCAGTGTATGTAATCAGAAGCACTTGATACTGACAAAGGATTTTAAAAACATTCTAATTCCCTGCATTTACTCTCCCACATGGCCCCATGTGCCCCTATTTTTTGTTTCTCCCAGTTATTTTTCCTCCCCTCTCTGTTGTCTATTCCTTTTCATACACCAGGCCTCAAGCCTCCCTAGCATTTTACAACTCTTATACTCTTTGGCTTTTATTTCCTTCCTTCCTTTCTTTCTTTCTTTCTTTATTTCTTCCCCACCCCCCTCTCATTTCATATTGTCCCCCTTAAAGCTCGTGGCACATATAATAAGCCATGGATGTGGAGATAGAGTTATGGCGTATGAGGCTCAGAGTAGAAGAAGCTAGATGCAACTAGATTTCTCGTGAATATCAGAGAGGGGCAGATGCTTAAAGAAAGAAGAAAGAGTCTCGCTGGAAAGGAAAATAAGTGGCATGATGTCCCGGACATTGTGGTAAACATTAGAATGAGAAGAGCCAGAAAGAAAATGTGGAGGAAAAAAATTAAATAAACAGACTCAAGCTGCAGCATTCTCCCCCAAACTTGTAAGGTATGGGTAACATGATCTGAAAATGTCAAGCTAACATGCTATGAAACAAGGATAACTTTTTCTCCTACTGTGTTGCATTCTTTGAAAAATTAATTTTGTGCAGTGGGGATAGAGATTTATTTTATGTGAAATTGTGTTTTATTTGTTTTGTATGTATTTACATATTTAAATGCATAGCTGTATGTATGTGTATATATATATATAGAGAGAGAGAGATAGAAGAAAGAAAGGGAAGGAAGGAAGAAAGGAAGGAAGG
The DNA here is from genome assembly GCA_004024805.1 of Geosciurus inauris. Taxonomy (NCBI): domain Eukaryota; kingdom Metazoa; phylum Chordata; class Mammalia; order Rodentia; family Sciuridae; genus Geosciurus; species Geosciurus inauris. Next base: position 9,206 of record PVHX01026845.1, read on the forward strand.
GAGGGAGGGAATAAGGAAGGAAGGAAGGAAGGAAGGAAGGAAGGAAGGAAAGAGAAAGAAAGAAAGAGAGACATTTTGTGACTCATTGATTTTCTTTTCATGTCATTTTAGGGTTTGGGAAAATTCTTTTCTTGTTTGTGGCTTCTAATTGATATTAAATATTTCATTTGTATTTAAGGAAAAAAAAGTAAAAAATAGGAGGTTTAATACATAAAGGGGATACTGGTGTTGGACCATTCACAGTCTGGCATGTGAGTAAAGCATTGTATGATAGTGACATATCTCTAGTTAAAGCTTTTACTACCCAGGGTGGAGAGTGGATGCTCTGCACTTTAAAACCAGGGGATATATGTCTGGGGGATACACAAGGTCCCTGGAGTTATAAACAAAAGTATTTGTGTGTGCCGCTACAGTGATAAAGTTTAGCAGCTGCAACAGAGACCATATGTCCACAAGGCTTAAAATATTTACTGTCTGGCCCTTTACAGAAAAAGCTGACCCTTGGCATTCAGTGTTGAATTGAAAACGTCAGAGTGCATTGCAGGTAACAAGGATAAGTATTGTTTGTGAAATGTTCATTTCACTTATGAGTGTGTGATACTGTTTTGATGCAAAATGCATTTCTTACTTCAGGGAGCAGAGAAAAATTGGAAAATCACTTTTGTAGTCCATGTTAAGGAAATTAGATTTCATCTTAAAAGAAACCATTGACGGTTTTTAAGCAGAGGTGTGATTTAACTGGTGTTGTATTTTAGCACGATCCTTCTGGCTGCAGTGTAAAGAATGTGATAAAGAGAGGCAAGGAGAATGAGAGGAGACAAATTAAGACTATTTCAGTCATTCAAATGAGGGATGCTGAGGCCTGGACCCTATGGTAGCAGTGGAAATGAAGAGAGTTTATCAGAAATTTTTGGAAAAACTCTTGAGTATTGATCTGGAGGCATAAATTACCTCTGTCTTAGTCTGTGACAGTATCCATATTTTGCCGCTAAAAGTAAAAAGAAAAAATGCTAGAACAGTGTTGGCAAAGCATCTCAGTGCTTAACATTGCATGTAACTCAGCTCTGACAACCTGAACCCTGGGAACTACATTCCAAACTATGGAAGTACTGGGACACCAGGCATATTGGACAAGAATACTTCAACAATAAAAATGTTAAAATTAGTTTGTCTTTCAATTCTATATGGAGGTCTTCTTTGGGGAAGATGACCCATTCATTACCAAAGGCTTGTGTATGCTAAAGGAATCATTCCTCCCTTCCCATTTTCCTTTGGCTGAACTCACTTCCTAGTTTAGCTCCATGTCAGGGCCCTTGCTGACTTGGAAGGATCAGATAAAGGGATCTTTGGGGCTTATCAACACCTCTTAAACTCCACCTGAACTATGAGGCAGGCACAGAAACCATTTCCTAGGTTTCTGGTGCCCCAGTGTTCACAACTATTTCAGCCACTTTCCTCAGCTGATTTTTTTCCCACTCCCTGACATCCTTCCCTGCAGTAACCTGTGGTTTCAATTTCTTTTTCAAACATGCCTCCCCTCCCCACCACCACTACCACCTGCTTTAGCCCTTAACCTCCCTCACCCTCTACCAACTTTCTGCATCTAAAACAGTAAGCCAGGTCTATTGTGAACATATATTGGGATTGACTCCAGCTGTGCTGACCTGTAACACACATGAATACATCCTTGACAGATTGCTTGAAACCCAGAGGGACAGATGAATATAGGGTTACCAGACCTTCATTTCAAGGGCTGTTGACTAGCTAGAGTGCACAGACTCTAAAAAGAGCCACAGTCCTGCCATGCATGACTAATGCAACTTGAAAGGCAGGCACTGTGTAGAGAAGGAGTAGGGGGATGTGTGGGAGGCTGATCAAAAGCACCCTGGTTTAGGCCAGTCACAGGGGCGCATGCCTGTATCCCAGTAGCTCTGGAGGCTGAGGCAGGAGGATCATGAGCTCAAAGCTAGCCTCAGCAATTTAGGAAGGCCCTAAGCAACTCAGCAAGACCCTGTCTCTTTTATATTTTATAAAAATATAAAATATAAAAATATATAAAAGGCTGGGTATGTGGCTCAGTGGTTAAGCACCACTGGGTTCAATCCTTGTTATTAAAAAAAAGCAGCCTGACAATCACTTCTTTGGGCCATGACTTGGGGTTCTTAAAGACTGCATTGCAGTTAAAATGTCAATATGTTCTCCAGGATAAATCACTACCTTAAAACATCAGCACCCACTATTAATACTCTAGTCAGGAGGAACTTATCAGGTTGGTTTCTGGTCCCTCAGGAGGAGTTGAAAAGATTAATAATTTCTAAGTAGACCAACATGCATTTGAATCCTAGTTCTGCCCCTTAGTCACATGACTATGTGACTTGGACAAGTTCCCTAAGCACTCTGAGCCCCAATTTATTTGTATCTAAAACATAGATATCATCATCTACTACACAAAATTGCTGTAAGGATAAGTGGGATAATGTTTGTAAAATGTCTGGCATATAATAAGGGCTCAAGCAAAGTTCTGGTCCCTGAAATCCTAGAAGAGAACAAACCTAAAAGGGATAGGAAAGAGCTCAACTTTAGAGATAATTTAGAGTAGAAAAGGTAGTAGGGGAGATATTTACAAGAGAAGGGAGAGCCCTGGTTAGAGAGAAGGGTCCATACTAGGTAACCTGGACAACTAAAAGAAAATCAGGCTTTGGGCACCTGGGGGAAGCCATGACACTAAATAACAAAAAGAAAGTATGGACGCTGAGATCAACAGCACAGTTGCCTTACTCCTCACTTCCAGACAGAAACACAGAGGTTCCCAACAGGGCTCTGTGGGACCTCTGGCAGTGCCTTGATCACTAAGACTGATGGGTATAGTTAGAGCCAATAAGCCAGAAATGGCAGATAACTGAGAGTCTTGTCTCACTACTTCCCACCCATCCTCCTTCTCCACATCAAAAGCAACACAAGGAAGTGTTAGATACATGCAAGTGGGCAGTTCGACAAACTGGGCAGGAGTGTTCAGAACTAAAACTCTAAGGAAACATCTCTCTGTTCCCATTCTGGAGAATTTTGTTTTGAGGCCCTATTTCCTTACAAGTGCTGACAGTGACATCTAGGGTATACCTCTGTAAGTCATGTCTATACCCTAAAAGCAAAATAATGAAAATGGTTAGTCATGTCTTTGTCTCTGGAGCAGCTGGTGTTGTGCTCTCAGAGAGTATCTTCTTAGGCATTGATTCTCACCATGGTTTCTTGACTCCATACAGCAATGCCAGTGACACATACAAGTTGTGTCACAAGCACTTGGTTACCAAAACGAAATGCATCATTTGAATTTGCTTTGTTTTGTTTAATAAGTGTGAATGTATTTGAGTCAATGCCTATAATCTTGCCAACTCTCCCACACTTAGGCAGTTACTACCATTATCACAACCTTAGATATGCCTGCCTTGCCTGTGTGAATCCCCTTCATCATGTGAGAATTTATTTTCCTTGGAGGAGCTTATTTTAAGGAGGAGTTGCCTTTTCTTTTCATCCTGCCCCTAAATGGTAGATGGAAGAGGGTCAAAGAAACTTATTTTCTTTTTGTGGAGGTTAACTCAGAATCACTCACTTTGCTTCCTATGACTTAATGGCCTCTAAGTCAGTGACAGACCAACCTCCTTCCAACATACCTTTATGAACATCTGTGAAACTGTTTGAACACCTGTATATACACCAGTGTATGTGATTCCATGTGTCCCAGCATGTCTGTGTTTGCATTCCAACACCTGTTAAACTGTAATACCATATCACTGGATGTTGCTTTGACTCTAGGGCTAATTCTGTGGAATATGATGCAATCTCAATTTAATCCAGGTGGGTAGAGATAATAGTAAGACCGAGATCCAAGGAGTCAGTGGATTTCCTTGAGATTATTTTTAATTGTCCAGAAAGAATAGGTCATATTGAAGCAATTTAGCCTTTAACCACTAAAGGCACTATTTGGAATGTTCTGTCATGTCCCTGATCCCCCCTCCCACTGCTCTCACCCTCCACCCCCTGCCAGTTGCAACCGGAACGAATACTTACAGCCCAAGTGCTAAGTCCCAGAGAATAATAGTTTGGATAAAAGAAGCTTGTCTGGGCTTTCTCTGCAGCCTTGTTATGTGCAAAGTCAGAGCCTCTCCTGTTGCTTTGCTTTCAAACCTGAAGGCATCAAAGGGGCAGCCAGGTCATCTTTGTTTTAAACTCTCTTTTTCCCTGCTGTCAGCCTCTTCTATTTTTCACCTTTTTTAAGATTAATTCTTCAGAGAATCCCACTGTGAAGTTGCCCCGAAATGATTTATTTTAAAGAATGGTTTTAGTTCTCTTGTTTAAAGTACCACCCAGGAAAGTCTTTACCATTCTGGATGTGAATGGATCCCCTTCCTCTGGCAAAGGGATTGACTGACAGGAGTGGCAAGAAAGGGTGGTGCTCAGGAAATAACTAGAGTCTGGATGGAGGAAGAGGCCCCTCTTAATTGGAGAGTCGGGGTGAAATGGCAAAGACAAAAGGATCCTTTGGGCCTGAACATCAATGATTCCAAGGTTTCATTACCTCCTAGGTCTGAATCACCCCCACCCGGAACCAAGGAACACTCTCCAGACACATTCATCAAACACTCAATGATTTTTCCATAATAGCCTTTAATACTAAAATGCATTTAATTTTTGAAGCAGAGAAAACACATTTAAGGGGGAAACAGAGAACCACCAGATAAAAGGAAACAATGTGGCAGATAACACCATTTAAAACATAACTGTAATAATTTAATAAAGCTGCTTTATCATCTTCATAAAATAGACAGAGTGGTGATTCTTTTTTGTCTTTTTTTCTTTTTACAATGATTCAATCACTGTGAAAATGTACATAACATACAGATCAGCATATACAACAATTTCATCTTCATATAATCAGCAACAGAGACTGCTTAATGAGACATACTGTACTTGCATCCCTCTAAATTTCCACCCTGGTTTGACAGGTAAACAGTAATAGTGTCATCAGGCTCATTCCCCTCACTAGAGGAGCGAAGGCGTAAGCCTTTTGCAACTAATACCTTAGCATTCAAATAGCTCGCGGAGGTATTTGTTGCTGAATTTCTAGCTTGAGCTAGTCTGGCTCTTGGTCATTAAAGTCTGTATCCTAGCCTTCCTCAGCTGAACGCCAGCCAGTGCCAGTGAAGTCTGCTTAACCAGTGCTGTAATGGTGTTAGCTGGTTTCCTTGCTTGCTAAGGTTAACAGCAACTTTAGGTTAGTAACAAGGTCATCTTTAATTGCCAACACAGCTGGAGCAACAGTCAGCATCATCAGTTTTCCCTAATGACCTACAATGCTTTCCAATCAAGATCAGGTGTTTGTGGGTTCTTCTTTACCAAGAGTGCCTCACAATATCTATTTCAGACAAGGTGGTTGATTTTGTTTTATAAAAGCAATATGATTCCTATTTGAAATTAATTCACTTTTGCACAACAAGTGACCCACAGGCCAATTCCAGCCTCACAAGAAAACAAAGAGAGCTGCAACAACTTCATTAGGACAATGTGTTTTGCTCTGGAATATTTCATTATCAATATAAATCCACCCAGTCCCATCCCCACCCCCAAACATCCCCTTTGAATATTACTTTGTTACATAAACTAAAGAACAACATCTCAATACACTTCAGTGTCAGCAGATACAATTTGACTCATGAAATGACATCCTTAAATGTAATTTTACCAAGAAGGCAAACACTAGGACTGTATACAATGGACTTCTTAAGCTCATTTATGCCAGTGTTTCAAAGTCAGTAAGGGTCTTATTACCCTCAGTAAAGAGCCAAGTGGACCAGACTTGTCAGAATGCCTTGGGGAGCACTCAACATCAAAATGATCCCCATAAAATGGTCCCCATGATTCCAGCCAGAACTGCTATTATGTACAATAATAATTCTTTTTCCACCTTGGATGCCCAGCTGAGCTATCCCCTTTACCCCTGCCTCTGCCCAAACTGCCCTTTATCTTAGCTGCTTCAAGTGGACCACTTTGTTTTCTTTTTAATGAAATGATAGGAATATAGGAAAAAGTCATCTAAATTCCCCCATACAATCATTCAGTCACATGTGAAATTGGGAAAATGGTTCTGTCAAATTTTCAGAATCCTGAGTTGTATTTCCTTTAACATTTTTCATTAGTGACCATTGTGTCACCACCTCAAGGAATTTGTTTGAATGGGTACCTTGGGAGAAATTAGCCCTATTAGGCATGTTTTCTCTAGAGCAGTTATATTCAAAGTGCAGTCCCATCAGCATCATTGGGAATTTTTAGATATGCAAAGAGTGAGGCCCCACCCCAGATCAACTGAATCAGAAACTCTAAGAGCAGGGGCCTATCAACCTGTGCTTTAACAAGCCCTCAACCTTCATCGGGCATCTGATTCATATGGATTGCCGGGCACCATCCCCAGAGTTTCTCATTCAGTTTGTCTAGACAGGGACAGAGAATTGGCGTTTCTAAGAAGATCCCAAGTGACATTGTTACTGATGTTCCAGGGACTATATTTTGAGAACCACTGCTCTGCAGGAACTGCAGGATCCCTTAGACCATTACCTATTTTGGTAATAAGATGGACCATAATTTAATCTGTTGGCTTTAAGAGGATCAAAGGGATGCTAAGTGTCATTCTGAACAGGTTCATAGACTAGTCAGCTTAGGGAAAAGGAAAAAGATACTACATAGCATCATGGCTCTCTTTTCCTATCCCTTGTTATATAGTATATTCCCATACTTGTAGGAAAGCAATCAATCAATGCAAACTAAATTCTTTATATTGCATGAAGCAGTTTACTTTCCCAGGGAATTGCTGAAAACAGTTGTTAGTAAAGTATGTCAGACTTCAAAACCAAGGGATTTCAGGATAAACTGAATAGAGCTCTTTAGGACTTAGGAACCAAAATTGTTCCCTCATGTTTAAGTGTGTAACATGTTTTGAGAAGGAAAAGAAAGAATATTTGGCCTTTCTGGCCCTTGTAACTTTTCATCAGACATGTTTAAAAGGAGGGAAAAAACATGAGCCAAAGCAAGATTTGGGATTCTTGCACAAAATCTCTATTTACAGGCACAGCCTGCCTGTAAAATCAGCTTACAAAGCCCTCCTAGGATGCACTTGCACTTCTGGGAGGACGCATACATCAGACGAGTGTAGGAAAAAAAGATATTTTCTTAATGAGGAATCCTGTGAACATGCTCAGTAAAGGCTATGGAAGCCAAAAACTCTGACTGCCCACTGAGAAGCAAGTACTTGGATAGGGAAAAGGGATGGGTTCATTGCTTAAACTGAATTCTGGGGAGAAATGAAGGTAAAAAAAAAACTCAATTAAAAAAGCAGTTATCAATGCCGCCGCTATTCTAACCATTTTAAAATTGGTTGGCAAGAGGTATGGCAGCCATAGGACTCTCTGATTCAGCAGCCATATAACATTAAATGTTTCTACATTCCATAATCTTGCCAGCTACCTAATTCTCACTGAGCATAGTAAAAAATACACCTGTAGAAAACTGTCAAATCTGACTTCAAAGTGACCTTGAGGTGGTAGCTAACAACATAATATCAGAATGGGTCAAGGTGAGGAACAGTCTACATTCTATAGGCAGCCATCATAACTTAAAGGGGGAATTTTCATTTTAATATGCTAATCAAATACTCACTTGCAAAAAGAAATAAATACATAATTCAGAATCTACCAAAATGAAATAAATGAAAAGAGGAGAAGTTATATGAAAGAGAATGAAATGAGGCAAAATGCAGATGTTATGGTAAATTGATCTCTAATTGTGTCAGTTTCAGAGGGAAATTTGCAGCCACACCAATATTTTGCATGAGGTAGTAGTCAGCACTGAATAAGAAATAAGAATGGATTTGTAGCTTCATTATAGGCTCTTTTTCAGAAATGTTCTCTCCTACCTAACCCCACCCACACTGCTTTACCCACCCTCCTCCCTCAAAACCCTTTCCCCTCCCATAAAAGAAAATATTCCTAGTAATGTACAAAGCTAAAAACTCAGGCAAAAATAACTAAAACATTTAGAAGACATGGCCTTATTTACCTAAACTTAAGAAAATAAATTATCTTTTGTGTTCTAGTACTCTAACCTCTAGGGCTTCTTTCTGGGTATTTCTGAATTTCAAAAAATGAAACAAATCAGAACAGATGCACAAAACTTGTTTCTCTAGAAACAACTCTTTTAAGACCAAGGCAGAGCAAAGGTAACATATTTCTTGAGTTTTTAATTTGTGAATAATTAACTCTTAGGCTGCAGGAATACTATGTTGGCTAGTGAATATTAATAGACAAATGATAAATTGGGGATTTAAAGCAATGTTAAAACAACAACAAAAAAGAAATATACAGTCTGTTAATTTTTTTAAAAAGTGTATTTCTAGCCTACAGCAAAAAGAGTTAGCTAAATCTAAAGGATTTTTGTTTTAATAGTTTCTTGTTCACATTTTTAATCAAAAAAGTATTAGTCATAAAAAGACGAGTTCAAGTGTCCAAGTGTCTCCATTTAGAAGGCACAGTAATTGGATTAATGATGCTGTTTCCTATTACCTGTCTTTTCCTAAATGTACATTTTGTACTGCTTACTCTATCCCTATTTATAAGCCTAAGATACAGAGCAACATGGAGTTCTCGATTCCAGCCCATGACGTGCTTCACAGTCTAGTTCCAATCATGATTGGGAAACACTGAACCAAGAAGTGTGTGTCGAAAGAGACACTAATTTAGATCTCAAAATAGATTCAGTCATTTTGAGTTTCAGATGATTAGAGACAGGGAATTTCTAAGCCTGGAACCTGATAACTTCAGGAGCAACTTTCTAGTTCAGGGTCTGAAAATTAGAAAAATGGATCTCATAAAACTTTCAGCACAGTATTTCTGACAACTGCAAATTAGATAGCAGCATATCCAAAAATGACTTTCTGTGATGATCTATCATGGACCTGGGCATAAGACTGAAAGGCAGGAAAAATACATTGCAAGGTGGTGAGCAATCACTACTACATGGGTTTAAAAATGTGAGTATCCTCTAAGTACTCAATCTATATGTGTGGTGTTGCTCATTCATTTGCTGTCTCAGTTGTTTGCTCTTTGTTTTTATCTATATTTTTATTATTTTTTTAAGAAAAAGAAACACCAACCTTTAAAAGCCTTTTTGCCATCACCACACACAGAGCAATTTGCAATATCAAATACAACAATAGCACAGCTAGCAAAAGGGTTCTTAAAGCAGGGGTGTCCACAGCAAAGTAGCGGCATTGGAAAGTACTCGAGCTTCAGAAACAACCTTTTGGGGGCTCGATTTCACATCACTGAATCAATGAATAGTACACAATAAATGACCATTAACTTGTCTACACTACAAAAAACAGTGGCGAGCTTATTAAAGGTGTCCAGAGCGTTTTTTTTTGTTTTTGTTTTTGTTTTTTTGCTTTTTGCTTTTTTTTAAATGTAATCCTCCACAAACAATGGTAATTTATATTATAATTTTGACATAGAAAAATATATAAATTCAAACACTTAATACATAATACTTTTCACAACTGAATTTGTCTCTGTTTCCCCAACATCAAGGCCCCATGAACAACTCAAGCCAAAGCTAATTTGCTCCAACTGAACACCCCTGCTGCCTGTTGAAATGAGAGGGATTGTCACAGAATGATAGTCATTTATAAACAATACATTTAGGGAAAGCTCTGAAATACAGCCACTCTAGAACCAACCATTGGTGAGCAATTAAAACGAGCAGCTCCTACATCTTCGCTAGCCAGCGTGGTTTCTTTCTCTTCTTCCCGGAGACTGGTTTAGAGAACGATATCCTTCAGACGCTTCACGCCAGGGGACTCCTTGTCGCGCCCCTCCTTCAGGATGGGGTTGACCTCATGCATGACTTTCTCGCTGTCAGCTCCACGGGGCTCAGCTTCAGAGGGACGGGAAGGGCCATTGTTGACATTATTGACATACTGCTCCAGATCACGCGCGGGGGGAGCCAGGGCAACGGTGTAAGACATGGAAGGCTTGGTAGGCAGAGGGCTCTTGAGGTGGAGAGGGGAGGTGACAGGGCTAATCGCCTCACAACCATTGCCAGCCTCCCGGATAGCGCCGTTGACCTTGGGGCTGCAGATGGTCACATCGACAGTCCTCTTGCCTTTCAGGGTGGACCTCTCCTCAGCTGGGTGATCGCTGACATCTTTCCCAAAGGTTGCAAAAGTCCGCTTGGTGGGGCCGCAGTCGTCGTAAGCCTCAACATCAGCAGCAGTAGCTTCAATGGACAGTGCGATGATGTTCCTCACGTGCTCAGGAGACTTGGAACGAGTGGGCATGGGATTCCGGGGCATCCAGCACCTGTCAGAGTGGCCAAGAATCCGGCATTCTTCTCTGCAATGAAATCCTTCATTCTGATCTGTTTGGAGGAAAGAAAATGTCAATTTCATCAGCTTTTCCCAGGAATCAGTGTTACTACCCAGTGTTCTCGTTTCTTAGGTATCCACAGGCTCTTCTGGGAAATGGTACTTTTAGATAGTCCTTTACTGCCTTTTGGGACAAGTGTAAAGAATTGGAGTTTTAAAAGGCTATAGATCTCCCCCTATATACTCCTGTTTTTATTGTTGTTCCTGTTCCCACTGCTGACAAAACAAAAAACCTAAAGGGAAACACGTTATGATGAAAAAACATATTTTTAAAAAAGTTTATCCAAAGTGTCAAGATGCTGAGAGTCAGCAATTTCACAAATACCTCCTATTAAAAATCACCTGTGTTTGAAAATGGATTCAGCAGAAGAGGGAGTGCAGTCAGGGCAGGGAATCCAACAGGCAGTATATCTAAAAAGACTTGGCCATGTTTTTGAGCAAAAGAACTGCCATCCACCTTGTATTCTACCCATCATTGATACACAGTGCTTAATTTAAGTTTAGATAAG
>PVHX01026846.1:0-20177 GCA_004024805.1 Geosciurus inauris
AGCCGCTGGGACCGCCTCCTGCAGCCATGCTGCCCCGGGCCGCTTTCAGCCACAGCCGCTGGAGTCGCGCTGTGTCTACGGCTGCTGGTTCTGCTTACCCGCGCGAGTGAAATTTCCTTCCGTGCTGTCCAAACGCTGGGTGGGAGAAGGTTGTACCGCGGTTTCTGGTCTTTTGTTTAGCGAGACTGGTAGCTGCGTCCCTCTAAGCTGCCATCTTGCCGAGATCAATAACCTACTTTAAATAACAGATAGAACTAGGCAGAAAATCAATAGGGAAATAGAGGACTTGAACAAAACTATAAACTAAATCAACATAAAATACATGAACACAACACTGTACCCAATAACAGAACAATATTGTTCTAAAGTGCAAGGAAACATGTTCCAGGCCAGATCATATATGATGACACAAAGCAAATATCAACAAATTTAAAACTGTTGAGATCATGCAAAATATCTTCTCCAACCACAAAATGACGAAATAAACATATAATAATGGAAATAAAATTGGAAAACTAAAAAATAATGTAGAAATTAATCAACATACTTTTATTTTTTTCAGCATACTTTTAAACAGCAAATGAATTAAAGAAAAAATCACAGGGCAATTAGAAAATACTTTGAGATGAATGAAAATAAAAACCCAACATACCAAAAAAATTCAAATCAAAATAACTTAGCTTAACACATTAAGAAGTAGAAATAGAAAACTAACCTCAAGCTGGCAGAACAGAATTAATAAAGATTAAAGACAAATGAAACACAGAAAAAAATACAACTAATGAAACCAAAGTTTGTTCTTCCAGAAGATCAAGAATATTCACATTTATCTAGATTTATTAACCTTTAGCTATGCTAAGGAAAAAATCTAACAGAAATAAAAATGATTACAAGAAAACTATTATTATAGAAAATTATTATAGAAAACTATTTAAAATAGCATTAACAAGAATAAAATAAATGTAACAAAGGAGGTGCAAGACTTGTATACTTAAAACTACAAAACATCATGGAAATAGGTTTTAAAATTCATAAACAAGTGGAAAGATATTTATGTCCATGCATTGAAAAAATCAACATTATTAACATGACATTGCTCCCCAAAGTAATTTGTCAGTGCAATTCCTATCAAAATTCCAATGACTTCCTCCCCTCAATAAATAAATAGATAAATAAATAAATAATATCTTAAAACTAATGGGAAAGAGACAGTCTTGATAAGTAAATGAGGAGGGCTCATATTTTATGATTGTAAGGTTTAGTAAGAACTATAGTAATCAAAACAGTGAATTACCAGTACAAGAATAAAAAATATAGATTAATGGAATATACTTACATTCCAGAAATAAATCTACACATATTGATTTTTGACAAGCATACAAAAATATTCAATGGAAAACAGAGATTCTTCAACAAATGGTGCTAGGAAATTGGAAATCCACATGCAAAAGTGTTAAGTCAGATACTTTTCTCACACTGTGTACCAAAATTAAAATGGAATTCCAAAAGCACAGGAAACAAATTCTAAAATAGATAAATGAGATTACATTAAAATAAAAAGCTTCTGTACAACCAGAGAAAAAATTAACACAGTGCAGTTATACTTTTTGCAAATATTATATGCAAATATACATATACTTCCAAAAAGGGGTTGATATCCAAAATATAGGAAGAATTCCAAAATCCTCAATAGCATAAAGACAAATAATGCAAATAAAAAATGGAGAGTATATCTAAATAGATTTTTCTCTTTAGGCATTCAAATGGTCAAGAGTTATATGAAATATTTATTATCACTGATCATCAGGGGAATATAAGTCAAAACTATATTGAGATAGCATCTCACTTTAATAAGAATGGCCATAATGAAAAAGACAGATTACAAGGGCTTTCAAGGATATGGAGGAAAGGGAACACTTGCATGCTGTTGGTGAGAATGTAAATTAGCACTGCCACTATAGAAAAAGTATGGCATTTTCTCAAAAAATGAAAAATAGAAATACTGAATGATCCAGAAATCCCACTATTGGGTACATATACAAAGGAAATGAAATCACTATGACATAGAGATATCTGCACTCTCATGTTCATTAGAGCACTGTTCACAAAGCCAAGAATTAGAAACAACCTGTTTCCACTGATGTCATGAGAATGTGATAGGTATGCACAAAGTAATACTATTCAGGCATAAAAAATAATTAAATTTCTGACAACATGAATGGAACTGGAAATCATTATGTTATGTGAAATAAATCAATCATAGAAAGACAAGTACTATTTAATCTCACTCATAGTATCAAAGATTAGAATGGTGGCTATCAAAGGTGAGTGAGTGGGGAAATTGAGAAAATATTGGTCAAAGGATGCGAGATTTCAGTTAGACAAGATTAAGTTTAAGAGATATATTGTGTACCATGATGACTCTAGTTATTAACAATGTATCAAATACTTGAGAATTGCCAAGACAGTAACTTTTTAGTGTTCTCACCATAAGAACATTCTAAGTATGTGACTAATGCACATTAATTAGCTTGATTTAGCCATTTTTGACAACAGATGCATATTAAAATGATATTATACATGATAAATATATGTATGTTTTTGTCAACTAAAAACAAATTTTAAAATAAAAATAATATATGTTAATGAGTATTATTTAAATTTTAAAAACTATAGTCTTTTCTGATTATCAGAGGGGGAAATACATCAAACACAAATGTTATACATAAGATAAGGAAGTGAGGACACAAACAAAGTAGAATTTGCAGCATTTTTAACAAAGTTGAATTTTAATGGCATTTTTAATAATATACAGAATATATTCCACAGTAAATTTCTGAATTGTCTTTTCTCAACAAAATAATTTAGCATTACGATGGACATCAATGCCCTAGGTACATGTATGATTGCACATATGATGTAACTCTATATTGTGTACAACAGAGAAATGAAAAATTGTGCTCCATTTGTGTACAATGAATCAAAATGCATTCTGCTGTCATATAAACTTAATTAAAATAAAACCTATTTAAAAATAATTTAGCATTAAAATGCATAAGGAAAATATGAGAGAAACAAATATTTACCATTTCTTTGATGCACACTATTAAAATGATTGAACACAGCTGGGCACAGTGGCACAAGCCTGTAATCCCAGCACTTAGGGAGGCTGAGACAGGAGAATCGCTAGTTCAAAGCCAGCCTCAGCAATGGCAAGGTGCTAAGCAACTCAGTGAGACCCTGTCTCTACATAAAACACAAAATAGGGCTGGGGATGTGGCTCAGTGGTCGAGTGCCCCTGAGTTCAATCCCCAGTACCAAAAAAGAAAAAAGAAAAAGAAATGATTGAAAAAGTGAGTTTTTGTAAACCATCAAGAAATAGAAAATTTGCATATATACAAATTTCTTCAAGAATGAAAAACTAGAAAAATTCAAACTATAACTTACAAAATCATCATAACACTTACCAACTATTACAAATAGAACACCCAAACCCCCCAAAATCAATCTAATGATTTTTTGCAAATACCTTAAATATAACATTATCAAATGGAATAATTTAATTAAGCATACATTAATTGATAATCAATTGGAATACTTATCAAAATGTAAACATAGTTACATATTAGGGATTCATTATTACAGTTTACCATATTAACATGCCAAATGGGGCATAGTGATCACAGTGAAATACAATATAGTATTTAATTTAATTCAATATTCATTAGTGATTTAAAAAGCAAACCTTACAGAGATATTTCACATCAGTGTGATATACTAGAAGATTTCCCATTAAAAATAGAAATTAGAAAGCCCTTTTCCTACCACTGTATCATTTTGAAGGGTTTTGAAAATCCTAGCCAATGTATTTGATTAAAATAAAGCACATTTGAAAATGAAAAGTAGAAACAGAATTATCATTATTCACAAATTATAAGATTGTATGTTTGAAAATGTAAAAGAAGCAACTGAAAAACTCTTAGAAACAAGAGAGTTCAGGTGGCTGGTTATAAAATTAATATACAAAAGTCAGTATATCTTATAAAAATAAATATAGTTGAGAAAGATTATGGAAGGAAGTATCTCTTTCAAACATCAGCCAAGTCTCACTCTGTATATTATATGGATCATTGCATGGACTGAAAGGAAGAACTGTAAAACTCTACTGGTTTACATGAAAAAACTATTTCTGTTCTCAACTAAGAAGATATTCCATTTCAAGTATTTAGATTCTCTTTAGTTTAATTTTTAAGTCTAATATGATCTTATTAAAATATTAATAAGATTTTTCGTTTTGTTTCAGTCATAACAAAATGAGTCTAAATTATCTGGAAAAATAAATATACCAGGATAAAAAGAGAAGTAATGAGGCAAGACTAACTTTATTATATATCACTTCGGTAATTCTCCAAGAACAGCTGAAACAATGGAACTGAGAAATTCAAAACAGATACATGGAAATGCAGTATATTCTAAGTAAGTAGGGGATAGGGTGGATTATTCAATACATTTTGTTGGAACAACTGATTATTTGGGAAAAAGTTTAAAAAATGTAAATCTCTACTTCAGACTTTACAGTGGGATAAATTCCCTCTTGGTAAAAAAGATAAAGTCATGGGCTGGGGTTGTAGCTCAGTGGTAGAGTGCATGCCTCACATCTGTGAGGCACTGGGTTCGATCCTTAGCACCACATAAAAATAAATAAGGACATTTGTGTCCATCTACAACTAAAAAATTTCTTAAAAATTAAGTCATAAAAGTATGGTTCCAAATGATTCTAAAAAAATGATTTTTCTTTTTTTTTTTTTTGGTACCAGGGAATGAACTCATGGGTACTCGAACACTGAGCCACATCCCTAGCCCTATTTTTTATTTTATGTAGAGACAGAGTCTCATTGAGTTCTTAGCACCTCGCTGATGCTGAGGCTGGCTTTGAACTTGTGATTCTCCTGTCTCAGCCTCCCAAAGTGCTGGGATTACAGATGTGCACTACTGCACTCGGCAAAAAAAAAAAAAAAGTGTTTTGTTTTTTTTTAATCTCAGTGTGGAGAATGGTTTACAAAACAAGACATGAAAACCATAAATGCACAAAAGAAAAGATTAGTACTTTCTTATGACAGAATTTCAAAAATATAAAGTCAAAAGACACACAATAAACTGTAAATTTTTTCAGTATAATGATGGATTGATGAATAAATGATTAATTTCCTTAACATCAAAAGAGATCATACAGATCATAGAAAAAGGAAAAGAGAAACTAGCTAATAGAAAAATGGGCAGAATATCTAAATGAAAAGTGAACAATAAAACAATCCAAAACCCAGTAAGTTAGAGATGTTTACCCTTAAAATTCAAGAAATTCACATTAAAATTGACAGGTGTTTAAAATCTGACAGTATTCAACTTTTCATTGCTGAAGAGAGGACCTGACAAATATTATTTTTGTTGTCTACAATTTCTGTGCAAATTGATTTTTATCATCTTATTCCTTCAAGTTAAGCCATTGAAACTATAGCCAACCCATTGTTTGGCTGTTTACCTCAGTGGAAGTGATCAGCTGTCTTTCAGGATAGTCTAGTTCCTGCTTTTATAATGTTGGCACTCTCATTGGAAATTATTAACTACTCTGATTTTATCATGGCACACTTCCCACATGTATCAAATTATGACTCTGTACCCCATAAGTCTGAACAATTAAATATTTTAAAATAAAATAAGTAAATGTAATTCAAGGCATATATATTGCTTCAAGCTACACTAATGAAGCAATGCCATACCCTCAGCTCCTAACTTATTGCTATTATAAAGAGGCATGCTTATATATTCAGCCTTTTCTGGAAAAACGTATCTGTTCATTTTCCTTTTCTCCTTTTAACTGGAATCTAGTTCTTCATAGTCATCAGTTCCCCTCTAGCACTAAGAACTAACATTTCTTTAGTCTTTCACAATGAATAGATTTTACATCCAAGGAAATGGCTTGGAGTACCCATGATTCCCATTTACTATTTTTCAGACATGGCATCATCACGTTTGTTCCATATCCCATTCTCTTTTGTAGTCCATGAACCTACACTCTTCCAGTCTGATTTCAATAATTTTCAAGTTACTGTTCGATAATCCTTAATGATAGCATCAGCTTTACAGTTACAAATTGTTTATTTCCTCAATAATCCTACATTATTTTAAGGAATAATTAGATGAAACATACCTCACACAATGAAAATCACTAGAAATTGTCATCACTTTCATTCTACTTCTATACTCTCTAATGCTGAAATTTCTCTGATAACATTTTTTCATATTTTTAAAGATATTAGACCATGCCTTCTTTTTTAATCTTTGTTTTATGTAATTATTTTTATGTGGTGCTGAGGATTGAACCCAGTGCCTCACACATGCTAGGCAAGCCCTCTACTACTGAGCCACCGCCCCAGCCCCTATTCTTTCATATTTTAACCTCCCGTACTCTTGCACCTTAAACTTTTTTTTATTAGTGCATTATAGTTTCACATAATACTGGGATTCATTTTGACATAATCATAGAAGCATGAAATATAATTTACTCCAATTCAGTTTCCAGTACTTCCTCTGCAATTTATAAAATTATGCTATATAAAACTAGTTTTTAAAAAACTTTTAATTCTGTTACCTGTCTTTTTTCGTAACTTCCTCTGCTACCTAAAAATAATAAACTTCTTAAAATGAACACTTACCAGCAACTTGAATTTGTTTTCCCACAGTAACCACCTAATTGTTTAATTCTAAAATCTTTAGTCAATCTGTTTGTTTTCTCTCTGAATACATCTGGACTTCTGAATATTGCTGGAGAAAGTTACACAACACATGACATTTACCTCCATTGAAAATATGTTCTTTCTAATATTTCAGCTAGAGCCTTAATGCCACTAAATACTTCTTTTATATATTCCTGATGTTTCATTTTCAAAAGATAACCTCCTCTTGTCATAAGATAGTTAAAATTAAGTCAAAAAGCATTTAAAGTGTACAGAGATCTTAGTGAAATTAATATATCCAGAATCAGGGTTGATAATTACGATGCCATTAGAATACGTACTATAGGACTGACTTTCTCTGTCTCATTCACTCTCTTTGGTTACTTCTCAGGCCACCAGATCTTTCTTCTTTCTTCTTTTTTTTAAAAATTCACTCTATCCTCTCAGATTCCCACAACTGCCTGGAATAGTTTTTCAGTGTCTTAAGTGTAATTTCCCAGAGAAGAGAATTATTTAATTAGTTTGGTTGGGGAGTTATTGCAAATAGGCTTGTTAAAGTCACTTGATTTAATAGAGATTTTAAATAATATGAATTATGAGAAAATGTTTTCCCTATAGCAATTTTTCCAATTTCACCACTATTCTAAAGTCCTCTAGGTTGTACTATTTTAACACTCTTAAACTCTCTATTTTTAAGGAAAGTATAAGCCAATGTGTTCCGAAATCAGTATGAGCTTGGTTTATGTTTTTTTCTCTTTACCTTAATACTTATTCACATATTCACTATTCCTTGATTGTTTTTACCTGTTTCAGAAAATGAAAAACCCCATTTTTTCCAAAATCTAAACTATATAGAATTAACTATTTCTATGAAATGGTAGGTTAAGATTCCAGACAAGAAAAAAAAAAACTATGGTCAACAATCATTTCTGTTTTTTCTCCTGTGTCTTCAATATCTTTCTTAGCATTGATGTCCTCTCCACTGACCATAAAATTTATCATCCCTATTACAAAAGAACATTGCTCTGAGTGTGTTACCCTCAAGATACTCTTTCATCATTTTTTTTGCACAACCAAACTTAAATAAAATGGTCTGAAATACATGTACTTACTTACTTTTCCATTTTCAACAAACTGCTAACCTTTCACATATTGTTCTTGTCTACAAGGCTCAAATTGTATGGATTGTTTTCCTTTATTACTTAAATAAGACAAAATTCAGTTAGAGTTTGCTCTTTTAACTTAATAAGGTATTTTGGGTCTGCAGTTTTTTAAACTGTTGATGTATCTTTATTATTTACTCATTTATTATTTATATGTGGTACTGAAGATCAAACCCAGTGCCTCACACATGTTAGGCAAGTGCTCTACTACTGAGCTACAGTCCCAGTCCTGATTTGTTGACTTTTACCTCTTCTAATGAATGAGTTTAGTGCAACGAACTTTCCTCTTAGCACTGCCTTCATGGTATCCCAGAGATTTTGATATGTTATATCAGAGTTTTCATTTGCCTCTAAGAATTTTTTTATCTCTTCCCTGGTGTCTTCTGTTATCCATGCATCATTCAATAGCATATTATTTAGTTTCTAGGTTTTGGAGTAGTTTCTATTTTTTAGTCTGTTGTTGATTTGTAATTTTATTCCATTGTGGTCAGACAGGATACAGAGTAGTATCCCTATTTTTTTTGAATTTGCTAAGACTGGCTTTGTGATATAACATATGATCTATTTTGGAAAAGGATCTATGTGCTGCTGAGAAAAAAGTATATTCACTCATATATGTCTGTTAAGTCTAAATTTTTGATAGTTTCATTGTGATCTAAGGTTTCTTTATTAAGTTTTTGTCTGGAAGATCTATCCAGTGGTGAGAGAGGTGCGTTAAAGTCACCCAGTATTATTGTGTTGTGGTCTATTTGATTCTTGTATTTGAGAAGGATTTGTTTGATATACATAGAAGCCCCATTATTTGGGGCATAGATATTTGTGATTGTTATGTCTTGTTGATGTATAATTTCCTTAAGAAGTATGAAATGACCTTCTTTATCTCTTTTCACCCTCTTTGGTTTGAAGTCAACTTTATCTGATATGAGAATGGAAACTCCTGCTTTTTTGCGGGATCCATGTGACTGATATGTTTTTTCCCACCCTTTCACTTTCAGTCTGTGGATATCTTTTCCTGTGAGATGAGTCTCTCTCTTTTTTTTTTTTTTTTTTGGTACTGGGGATTGAACTCAGGGGCACTCGACCACGAAGCCACATCCCCAGCCCTATTTTGTGTTTTATGTAGAGACAGGGTCTTACTGAGTCGCTTAGCGCCTCGCCATTGCTGAGGCTGGCTTTCAACTCACGATTCTCCTGTCTCAGCCTCCCTAAGTGCTGGGATTACAGGGTTGAGCCACTGCGCCCAGCTTGAGATGAGTCTCTTGAAGACAGCATATTGTTGGTTTTTTTTTTTTTTAATCCAGTCTGTGAGTCTATGTCTTCTAATCGGTGCATTTAGGCCATTTACATTCAGGGTTATTATTGAAATATGATTTGTAATTCCAGTCATTTTGGTTTGTTTTTGGTTTTTACCTTGAGTTGTTTTCTCTTTTCAATGATCTTTCCTTTAGTGTAGTTTCTCTCTTTGTAAATTTTCATTGTTTGTTATCATTTCTTCCTCGTGGAATATTTTGCCAAGAATGCTGTGTAGTGCAGGCTTTCTTGCTGTAAATTCTTTTAACTTTTGCTTATCATGGAAGGTTTTTATTTTGTCATCAATTTAGCTCAATTTTGCTGGATATAGGATTCTTGTTTGGTATCCATTTTCTTTCAGAGCTTGGAATATGTTGTTCCATGATCTACTGGCTTTTAGAGCCTGGGTTGAAAAATCTGCTGAGATCTGAATTGGTCTTCCCTTATATGTAATCTGGTTTCTCTGTCTTGTGGCCTTTAAAATTCTATCCTTATTCTGTATGTTGGGCATTTTCATAATAATGTGCCTTGGTGTAGATCTGTTGAAATTTTGTACATTTGGTGTCCTGTAAGTCTCTTGTATTTGATTTTCCACTTCATTTTTCATATTTGGGAAATTTTCTGATATTATTTCATTGAAGAGATTATGAATTCCCTTGGTTTGAAATTCTGCACTTTTTTATATCCCAATAAATCTTAGATTCGGTCTTTTGATGCTATCCCATATTTCTTGTATGTTCTGTTCATGATTTTTTACCATCTTCATTGTATGGTCAAGTTTATTTTCAAGATTGTATATCTTGTCTTCATTATCTGAGGTTCTGTCTTCCAGGTGATCTAGTCTGCTGGTGATGCTTTCTATTGAGTTTTTTATTTGGCTTATTGTTTCCTTCATTTCAAGAATTTCTGATTGGTTTTCTTTTCACAATCTCTAGCTCTTTAAGTAATCTTTTGCTACATGTAATTGCTCTCTTATCTCTTTGTTAGAATGATCAATGGTTGCCTTTATTTGCTTACCTATTTCTTTGTTGGATTGATCAATTTTTGCCTGTACTTGCTCACTTATGTCATTCTTTAGTTCACTGATCATTTTAATTATGTACATTCTGAATTCTTTCTCTGACATTTCATCAACTGTGCTGTCAATGGATTCTGTTACAGTGGTATCCAGGTTTATTTGGGGCACTTTCTTCCCTTGTTTTTTCATGTTGATTGATTGTGTATCTTCCTTTCTTGAAATACCAATCTGAGGTATTGCGGCTTCTATCCTACATAATCTTGTATTAACACTCCAGATTACCTGTGTCTCACTTTGGCACTACTTCTGTTCCCTCAGTGTCCCCAGATGGGCACTACTGCCACTAAAGTTGATGGTGGAGGTAGTGGATGTACCTCTAGAGGACAGTGAGAGTGGACTTGCCTGGGTTCCTGAGGTGGCCCCTATGGGCTGTTTTGCTTCTTTCTTGCTCCTGCTCATGAGCAGAATCTCTGGATGGGAACTGGAGGCAGGCCCAGATCTCACTTAGGCAGGGTCACAAGTAGGAGAGTCGGTCACACCATGAGTGTGAGCTCCCCTGGGGCAGGAGGCTAGTAGTCCCTGGTCTGCCTTCAACTGGGCACCCCTGACATTCCCCAAGGGTGATTTTGGGCCTTCTGTCTCGCCTGTCCACAGGAACTCTGGAGCAGAACTGGGGCGGGCCCAGAGCACATTTGGGTGAAGCCTCTTCGCACTGGGATCTCTGGAGGTGACTCTTACCCTGGGTGTGCATTCCCCTGTGGCTGGTAGCTATCAGTCTCTGGTCAACCCTTGGTTGGACATCCATGGAGTTTCCAGAGGACAGATTTGGGCCCTCTGCAGCTCCTGCTGGTCTGTAGGAACTCTGGAGCAGAACTGGGGTGGGCCCAGAGTGCACTTGGGTGAAGCTGCGTCACGCTGGGGTCTCTGCAGCAATTCTTACCCTGAGTTTGGGTTCCCCTGTGGCTAGCAGCTAGCAGTCCCTGGTCTCCCTTTGGCTGGACTCCCATGGAGTTTCCTGAGGGCGGAATTGGTCCCTCTGTGGCTCTTGCCAGTCCACAGGAGCTCTGGAGTGGAACTGGGGTGGGCTCAGGTCTCACTTAGGCAGGGTCACAAGCAGGAGATTCTGTGTGTGACCCTTACAGTGAGTGTGAGCTCCCCTGGGGCTGGAGGCTAGCAGGCTCTGGTCTGCCTTCAGCTGGGCACCCCGGCATTCCCTAAGGGTGGTTTTGGGCCTTCTGTCTTGCCTGACCACAGGAACTCTGGAGCAGAACTGAGGTGGGTCCAGAGCATACTTGGGTGGGGCCTCTTCATGCTGGGATCTCTGCAGGTGACTCTTACCCTAGGTTTGCGTTTCCCTGTGCGTGGTAGCTATCAGTCTCCAGTCAACCCTTGCTTGTTTGGGCACCCATGGAGTTTCCTGAGGGCAGATTTGAGCCCTCTGCTTCATTTTTTCATTTCTAAATAAACTCAAATGGTCATGCATATGAATTCTTAGAAGCACTTTTTTTTCCCAAATGTGCTCCTAAACAATCCATAATCTTCACGGTGATCAAAACTTAAAAAGGTATGGTCAATGGGAAGATTTCAAAATGTATGGCATAACCTTTCCAGAATTCTGCAACTGACTTTACCTTCTGAAATATGTACATTCAGGAGCTCCATAGGTTGAGGATCCACAGTAACTGAGCTGCCACCATTTATATCTTGTCTCAGGTTTGCACGCTATTTATTTAGGTTAGATTGAGGGGCATGTGGGTAGGAAGGATAATGAAATGAATCAGACATTATGACCCATGTGCACATATGATTACATGACCGGTCTGATTCTACCTTGTGTACAATCAAAAGAATGAGAAGATATACTCTGTGTATGATGTGTCAACATGCATTCAATTGTCATGTATACTATTTAGAACAAATTAAAAAATGGTTTAAGTCTCACCTTCTCTTCAAGTTTTGGGACTTTGCTACCCTCAGAGCAAGAGGATTTCATGCTCCATATTTCTATTAAGTTCCTAAGTTGGAGACCATGAGACTGCTACTGGATCTCAGTTTCAATCACTGGAGAAAACCAGCTATGTTTTGAATTGCCTCAGCAAACTTTTTCTGTAAAGCACCAGATTTACAGAAAAGAGTAAATATTTTAGGCTTCACACAATCTAAGATCTCTATTATCTCTATTCAGCTCAACTGTTGTAGAACTAAAATAGCCATAGGAAATATTAAATGAAGTGTAACTGTGTCCTAATAAAACTTTATTTACAAAAGCAACCAGTCAGGCCAGATTTGTTTCACAGGATATAGTTTTAAGACTTCTTATCTGTTCTATATGTAGTGATTTTACATAGTGCCGTAGATTACATATTTTTATAATTCATTACTATATGGTTTTCAGTCTCTTTCTCTTCCTTACCTTTGTATGCTTCATTGAGCATATTTTAGTAAGGCTGTCATTGAATCAGGGGAGTAGTCATCTTATGCTAACAACAGCTGAGTACCTCAAAATTAGAAGCTCCATGCTCTTTAAATGATTCAGAGAGCTTGGCTCTCTGATTTACAGTAATTTTTTTGATGAAAGAAGTAAGCAAGAGTAACAAGGGCTGGGTTAGGGGCAAGGAAGCTTGGCTTCTGGAGGGATTCATATGTCCCACATATCTGTGTTAGGCTGAGGGTATTATCATTTGTTCCAGGGCCAGAATGGAAGTCATTGGCATTATAGTGGTGTAGCCAGCTACTCTCATACTATGATATGTTGGTCACTGTAAGAATTATTACAGACTGTTACCCTAGTCTGCTCACTTCTTCATACCAGGTGTATTTTTTTAGAAAAGGTCTGGACATAAGCCCTATCTAATTTAAACATTTTATTTCTTTCATACTTAATTAAAATATACTTTTATAAAGACTTTGATTAACTCAATGTCAATTTAGCTGAGAGCAGTATTCGAATGAAATATTTCCTAGGACAAGGAAAATTTGATAGGGAAGGGAAGCCCAGAGCATAAAGCAATGCCTAGGGTGGCTTGGTATAGTTTTAGGAAGCTTCAGGCAGTCAAAGCTCAGAATGATTCTGAATGCCTGAAAGAATAAAGTAAATCAACAGATAATTCCCTTTTACTAAATTGCCTGGGGTAGGTTCAGCAGTAATGCTTTAAATATGGGATATAAGGAAAGATAAATGGAATGTACAATTTCAGTTTGCAAACTGATAATTAAGATTGGCTCATTTATAGCCTAGTTGTAACTGGAATATCTATTGAATGGTAGAAGATGATTGTAAACCTTTCAATGAAACTCCTACTGTGTCAAAGCCCTATGTTAAGTACTCAAGGCATGAAGGTAAAAAAGACATAAGGACCTTGATACATGTTTACCTATTTTCCCTCTCAACACACTATTAAAACAGACTGTGATAGGTGCTACAAGATGATTAAGTACAATGTGATACGTGAGCACTTAAATGAGGTATCTAACTCCTATTTATAATCAATGAATTCTTCCTGGAATAAGTTTGACTTGAACAAAATATGTTTTAGATTGGGGGAATGGAACATTGACAAGACCCAAAGTTGAGAAAATTATGGTACATTCTTAGAATTGAAAGTTAAGTTTGATTTAACCAAAAAACAACAATGACTGCAGATAGCAGTGAGACATGGAATGTTAAAGTAGCAGAATGAGATAAATAATGCAGAAATAGCAGCAGTTGTGGAGTAAATATTCACCCTGGTTTATTTGCAAGAAAAATTGAGCCCCACTACCATCCCAGAAACCTCAAGAAATCCTCTATGGGAAGGACAACATAGTGAAGTGGAATAAGTGAGTCACTCTAATATTGGCATAAATGTCAATGTGATTTCATTTTCACACTCATGCTCATGAGGCCTGTGGACATTCAGTTTATATAATATTGATTTCCAGCCATAGCAGTAGAGTATTTGTGTATCATAAAAATATCTCTCATTGCCCTCTGCCTGTTTATGATTGGAGTTTAAAAATATATTTAACCATTGATGATAAAGAATACCAAGAGAGTATTTGCTCACCATTTTGGAGTGAGGTGGCAGGGGGAAAAATCTATCAATCCCTACAGCAAGGACAGTCTGGCTATATAGAATTTCTATTCATACATATATTATCAGCCCTTATGGATTCCTTCTGAAGCTCAAGGTTAACCATTGATAGTGGTATCCTCTTCTAGCTCATACATATAAGCACACAGAATAAACATGTGTCATCCATAACTACAGATGTTTTGATTATATAGAGTCTCACATTACAATTTTCAAAAAAAAGTATATTTGACACTAAAGCTAGATTGACTGTTATTCAATTGTCCATGGAATCACTGAATAAGTGCCTCAAAATCATCATTAAATATAATATAAAAAAAAATATTTCCTGGTTCTTTTACCTAGTTCTATTTGTGTTTGTGTGTATATGTGTGTATGTGTGTGTGATTGCCCAGTGTGAAGGTGCAAATTCTTCAGAACATTTATTTTATTTGTAGCTTGAATTCTGTGATCAAATTCTTTTGGGATATACCCAGCTAAATCTCAGGTTTTGTTATTGTTTTTATTATTGTTATTTATTTATTTCTTACTATGGAAATTCTCATAGGCTTCACTATGCCAATATGAATACTGACTCTACTATGAAAGATATATATTATACATCATCTGTTCCCCATGTTATATTGAAACTTCTATAAGAGTAGAGATTGTATTTGTTGTTCACTGCTACATTCCCATGTCCAGTGCATTTCCTGGAACCTGTTAGGCATTTTAAATATTTATAAGATGTATGAATAACCATCTTAAGGCCTTATGATCCATGAAAAACATCTTGTAAAACACTTCTCAGATATATTAACTAAATCTTTCTGTCAAATACTAACTATCTAATTCTATCATGGTTATATTTTACATCCAGTCTAGTACTAGCAGTTTGGCAAAATGTGTATCAGTAGTGCCTACACTGATGCCAGAAAATGTCAAGATATTAAGTATGGAGACAATAGGATACTCCCAGAAGTTAGTGCACAATAATCCTGTATAATTAGACTAAGTACTGATGCTGTAAATTTTATTCTGCTTTGAAAATATTTTTGGTTGCTATGTGCACATAAACTATGCAGTCAAATACGCTATATCATAACTAAAGAATAATTATTTTGCAACATTTCCTTGGAATATTGAGAATGTATATTTATTTGGTTGTTTCAGATTTTAGCTTCTTCTCAAACAAAAAATAAATAAATAACATCTCCTGGGAATGAAGATGTTTTAGAAATAAATTGGGTATGCATTATGGATGACAGATGCTAAGTTCAGAAACCTTTTGTCACTTTTTATTGAGAGCACCATCTTGCAATGCACAATATGCTAATATGTCCTCATATGATTAGAGGAATCACTGCCAGTTATTGATGTGAACAGACAGCAACTGCTAATCCCAAAGCCCAGTTGTTTAGATCATGAAATGAAAACTCCTTAATTAAACCCCATAGCCAATTTATAATCACCCATGCACAAGGCATTCCTAAAATTATTTGCTCTCAGCATGCATAGGTTCTTGGCATCTAGCCTTTTATGATTACTCAGCTTAGGAAATCTACTACCATGAGTGAAACAAGTGTGTACCCTATTCTTTGGGGGCACATTAGGGAAAGCAGACAGAGGAAGTGAATCTTTTTCTCTCTTTTAATCACAAGCAGTCTTCAGAGCCATATAAAGTAGTCTATATGTTTTAGTGGGAAAGTTAATGAATTCAATGTCCTTTTAAAATTCTTTTTATATGTAAGTATTAAAGAATTCAAGTATTTGTGTTGCTTGATTGTTGAAGTGACACCACCTAAGAGAAAGGAAAATAATATCAGTAAGAGTAGAGATTTGTACTGTGCTTGGGACATTATAGCTGAATGTTACTTCAAAGATTTTTTTGTCAAAGAAGGTGTTTGCTTCAACTTGGATGGCAATTGTAATAGCTTCCTAAAAATAAATTTAAGGGCTGGAGTTGTGGCTCAGTGGTAGAGCACTTGCCTAGCATACATGAGGCACTGGGTTTGATTCTCAGCACCATGTATAAATAAATGAATAGAATAAAGGTCCATCAACATTTAAAAATATTTTTAAAAACACAAAACAATAGTTAAGCAAGGTCCTGGGATAGTGTGAATTAAGTGTCAAAGATTGCCTTTATTGATTAAAGTGCCTATCATTACCTTAAGAAGAGGATGATATAATAATTGCAAGTAGCTCATATGGAAGAAAGTATATATTGAACCAAATGTTACTATGAAACTTCTCAGAATTATGGACCAGTTATATGGGGGCACATATAACTTTCTGCAAAATAACATCAGCCTACTGAATATACAAGTGTTATCTTTTTCCTAAGCACTGCTAGACCTACTAAAATCAAATGTGCTGTGAAAAGAGGAATATGTTTATGTGCATGTGGATAATAAATTATGAGCTACACTATTATTTAATACTTCTTGATATGCAGTGTTTGATTCCCCAAAACCATAGGCTGTGCAAACTATAGTTCAGGAGGCCTTTGTAGAAACAGAAAGCAATACAATAATATTAGGAAATTTCACTACCCTACTTTCCACAATGGCTGGATAATGCAGACACAAAATCAATAAGGAAACAGTGGATTTCAGCAACACTATAGACCAAGCAGACATAACAGACCTATATGTGATACCCCATCCAGTAGTAACAGAATATGCACACATTCATCTCAAGTACACACAGAACATTTTCCCAGATGTATCATGTTAGCCACAAAACAAGTCTTAAAATATTTAAGAAGATTGAAATCAAATCTAATATCTTTCCTAATAACACCATAATGAAATATGAAGTCAATAACAAGAGAAAAATAAGAAAGTTTACAAATGTGTGGAAATCAAACAAAACACTCTTGCACAGCCAATGAGTCAAAAAAGAAATTGAAGTATAAATCAACAGAAATGAAAATGTAAACAAAACATACAAAAACATATAAGGTGAAGAAAAGTTGGTTCTAAGAGAGAAATTAATAGTGATAAACACATTAAGAAGGAAGAACCTACTACAAGTAAATAGGTAAAATGCTTCATTTCATTTGAATGGGCAAGAACTTTCAGGATAAGACCCAGAAAGCACAGGAAATAATAGCAAAAGTAGAGAAATGGATTTATATCAAATTAGAAACCTTCTGTACAGAAAAAGAAAAAAAATCATAGTGTGAAGAGATCATCTGCCAAATGGAAGAAAATATTTGCAAATTATACATCTGATAAAGGGCTAATATCCAGAATATATAATGAATTCAAACATTCCATAGCAAAAAATATATAATAATAAAAACAAATGAGTAATAGATCTACATAGATATTTCTTAAAGGAAGATATATATATATATATATATATATATATATATATACATACACACACACGCATACATACATATATGATAAACAGGTATATGACAAATGCTCAAAATCATTAATCATTGGGAAAATGCAATCAAAACCACTATGGAATCCATCTAAGTTTAATTAGAATTATCATTATCAAACAAAATATAACAATTGCTGGCAAGGACATGGAGAAGAGGGGAATTTTCACACTGTTGGTGTGAATGTAAATTAGCACAGCCATTATGGAAAACAGTATGGAGATACCTCAAAAAATTACATTAGAACTATTATATGATCTAGCAGTTCCACTACTGAGTGTGTATATATCCAAAAGAAATGAAATCAATATGTCAAAGAGACACCTCCACTCTCATGTTAATTTCAGTACTACTTATAATTGTAAAGAAATAAAAACAACTTAGGTGTCCATAAACTTATGAATGGATAAATAAAATGTGGTACATATACATAAAGGAATACTACTCAGCTATGAAGTTAGATGAAACTCTGTAACTTCTGACAACATTTATGGAACTGGAAGACAATATGTTCAGTGAAATAAATAAGGCATAGAGTAGCAAACATCAAATGTTATAATTTATATATGGAATCTAAAAAGTTGATCTTGTAGAAGTTGAGGATAGCTTAGTGGATACCAGAGGCTGGGGAGAGTAGGGAGGAGGGAGAGTTTGAGAAGGATTGATTAATAGGTACTAAATTACAGTAGAAGAAATAAGTTCTGATATTCTATTGCATGGTAGGATAACCATAGAGAAAGATATTGTGCTGTGTATTTCTAAACAGCTAGAAGAAAAGATTTTGACTATTTCACCACAAAGAAATAATGAATGAACAAATGTTTTTATCACACTTTGAACATTATACAATATATACATGTATGAAACTATAATATGGTAACCTATAAACATGTACCATTTTCATGTGTTAACTAAATATTTTTATATGGAAAAAGAAAGAACTGATATAAATTACCTAATTTTATAATTCAAGAACAACTAAAAGAAGAAATCAGGTTCAAAATCAGCAGAAGTGAGGAAATTATATCACAGCGGAAATGAATGAAATAGGAACTAGAAAATCAATAGAAAATGTCAAAGAAACTAAAAGTCATTTGTTTAAAGAAAATTTAAAACTCTTTAGCTAGATGAGGAAAATTGAGAGAATCCTCAAATTAAAAAATTATAAATAAAGTAGGAGACATTACAACATACATACAAAAGCTTAGTGGATATACCTGTAAATGATTATATACCAAATAATTGGACAACCTAGAAGAAATAGATATATTTCAAGAAATAGAAAACTTAAAGATACTTAATCATGATGAAATATAAAATTCAAACATACCAGTAGTAAGTTATGTGATTGAAACCCTGATCAAAACTTTTCAACAAAAAAGCCCAAGACACAATTCTTGAATCCTCAATTTTACCAAACATTTATGGAAGAATTAAAACTATTACTTTGCAAACTTTTCTAAAAGGTAGAAGAAGAGAAAACACTTCTTATTTCAATATATGAAGCCAGTATTACCCTAATACCAAAGGAAGATAAAGTTATCAGAGGAAAAGAAAACCAAAGGCCAATATTCATGATGAATATAGATGTAAAAATCTTCTACAACACACTAGCAAACTGAATTCAACAGCACATTGAAAGGATCATTTAGCATGATCATGTGGGATTTATCTCTGGGATGCAAGAATCATTCCATATACACAAATAATTAAATGTGAATATATCACATTCATTGAATGGAGGGAAAATCAGATGAATATCTCAATAGATACAGAAAAAACATTTGACAAAATTCACTTTTTTATGAGAACAACTTTCAAACAAATAGAGTATAGAAGAAATTTATATAAACATAATAAAGGTGGTTAGGACAAGCCCACAATTAATATCCTACTCTGTGGTAAAAGTTGATAGAATTTTCTGTAAGATCAGGAATAGACAAGGATGCCCACTCTGGCCACTTAAATTCAATAGAGTAATGGAAGTCCTAGTCAAAGCATGTAGGCCAGAAAAAAGTAAAGGTGTCCAAATTAGAAAGGAGAAAGTATTAATTAGAAAGGAGAAAGTAAAAGATGACATATTATACATGGAAAACCCTAAAAATTTCACTAAAAATTGTTATAATTAATTATACTCTGCAGCTAAATTTACAATGAATAAATTCAGTAAATTTGTATGACACAAAATCAACGTACAAAATCAGTAGCACTTATATGCACTAACAATAAAATATATGAAAAAGAAATCAAGAAAATAATCTGTTATACCATCAAAATAAAATACTTAGGAGTAAATTTAACCATGAAAATGAAAGAGCTGTACACTAAATACTGTTCAACATTGAAGAAGATGCAAAAAATGGAAAGATATCTCATGTTCATGCATTAATATTATTCAAAAACCAATACTACCCAAAGCAATCTGTAGATTCAGTGCAATCACTATAAAAGTTTCTATGACATTTTTCACAGAAATAGAAAAAATTCCCTAAAATTTGAATAGAATTACAAAAGGTCCTG
>PVHX01026847.1:0-20172 GCA_004024805.1 Geosciurus inauris
TCATGAAATTCATTTGGAAAAATAAGAGACCCAGAATAGCCAAAGCCATCCTGAGCAAGAAGAGTGAAGCAGGAGGCATCACAATACCAGACCTTAAACTTTACTACAAAGCAATAGTAACAAAAACGGCATGGTACTGGCACCAAAATAGACATGTAGACCAATGGTACAGAATAGAAGACACAGAGAGTAATGCACAGAAATACAGCTATCTCATACTAGACAAAGGTGCCGAAAACATTCATTGGAGAAAGGATAGCCTTTTCAACAAATGGTGCTGGGAAAACTGGAAATCCATTTGCAGGAAAATGAAACTTAACCCCTATCTCTCACCATGCACAAAACTTGACTCAAAGTGGGTCAAAGACCTAGGAATTAGGCGAGAGACCCTGTGTCTAACTGAGGAGAAAGTAGGCCCAAATCTTCATCACATGGGATTAGGCCCTGAATTCCTTAACAATACTCCTATAGCACAAGAAATAAAAGCAAAAATCAATAAATGGGATAGACTTAAACTAAAAAGCTTCTTCTCAGCAAAAGAACCTATCAATGAGGTGAACAGAGAGCCTACATTCTGGGAGCAAATTTTTGCCACACACACATCAGATAGAGCACTGA
Organism: Geosciurus inauris; assembly: GCA_004024805.1. Taxonomy (NCBI): domain Eukaryota; kingdom Metazoa; phylum Chordata; class Mammalia; order Rodentia; family Sciuridae; genus Geosciurus; species Geosciurus inauris. The sequence continues at coordinate 619 of PVHX01026847.1, forward strand.
TCTCCAGGATATACAAAGAACTCAAAAAACTTAACACCAAAAAAACAAATAATCCAATCAATAAATGGGCTATGGAGCTGAACAGAAACCTCTCAGAAGAAGATACACAATCAATAAATATATATATGAAGAAATGTTCATCATCTCTAGCCATTAGAGAAATGCAAATCAAAACTACGCTCAGATTTCATCTCACACCAGTCAGAATGGCAGTTATCCAAAATACCAGCAACAATAAGTGCTGGCGAGGATGCAGTGAAAAAGGTACACTCAAACATTGCTGGTGGGACTGCAAATTGGTGCAACCAATTTGGAAAGCCGTATGGAGATTTCTTAAAAAACTTGGAATGGAACCATCATTTGATCCAGCTATCCCCTCCTTGGCCTATACCCTAAAGATTTAAAAACAGCACACTACAGTAAAGCAGTCACTTCAATGTTTATAGCAGCACAATTCACAATTGCAAAACTATGGAAGCAACCCAGATGCCCTTCAATAGATGAATGGATAAAGAAACTGTGGTGCATATACACAATGGAATATTATTCAGCAATAAAAGAGAATAAAATTATGGCATTTGCAGGCAAATGGATGGAATTGGAGAATATTATGCTAAGTGAAGTAAGCCAATCCCAAAAAACCAAATGCCGAATGTTCTCTCTGATTAGTGGATGATGATACTTAAGGGGTATGGGAACATAGGAGAAATGGAGGAACTCTGGATGCGGTAGCAGGGAGGTGGGAGGAAGGAAAGAGGAATGGGTATAGTAATGATGGTTGATTGAGATCATCATCACTACCCTTGGTGCATGTATGAAGACACAAATGGTGTGACTCTATCTGGTTTGCAACTAGATATGGAAAAATTGAGCTCTATATATGTACTATGACTTGAAATGCATTTAAATAAAATAAATTTAAAAAAAAAAAGAATGTGCCAGGAGCCGGGCATGGTGGCACACATCTGTAATCTCAGCAGCTCGGGAGGCTGAAGCAGGAGGACCACATGTTCAAAGCCAGCCTCAGTAATTTAGCAAGACCCTGAGCAACACGGTGAGACCCTATCTCTAAATGAAACATTTAAAAAAGGGCTGGGGATGTGGCTTAGTGGTTAAGTGCCTCTGGGTTCAATACCTGGTACCAAAAAGAAAAAGAAAAAGAAAAGAATATGTTAGGAGATAGAAGAAACACCAGAAGATGAAGTCTGAGCCGTGGTCTTTTTCTTGCACTTCTATGTCTACCCTGTTATTCCCACTATGTTCTGACAGAGAAGCTGAGGAACTACAGAGGTCTTTATCCTGAGACTCTCAGCTCCACACAATCAGAGAACTTTTGGTCACATAAGGACTAAAGAGAGCTTTAGTGGAATTTTTTCTCATACTAGAGCCTCCAGGTGAAAATGACCACCTCTGACGCACCTGGTTTCCTAGACTCCCCCCTCATGTCCTTAGGTAAATGGAACAAAAGTGTTATTGCGAGCATCACTGGGCTGGCTCCACTACGGAACAGCATGTGGAAGCAGAGGACATCTCGGTTCCCTTTATTCCCAAAGCAATTATTTGTGCGTCATTTTGTGACGCTCCCTCTCCAGCCCATAGGCATTTATACTCCAGGCAATAGAGTTACAACCAATAAATGTTTGTGCACTATGCATTGGGGGTTCTCTAAGCAGATTTTGTATATTAGCTTCTTCATCCTCACAACTCCCCTATGGGAGAGATATTTTTATTATTCCATTTTAACCAGCATGAAAACAGAAGAAGAGAGAAGTGAAATTGGTTGATTCGGAGTCTATCTCTTAACCTTTGCATCCCCCAGAGCCCCTGCCATTCTCAAATCTTTATAGGCCCCCTCATTCTGTGCTTAAAAGCATTCACAGAGCTATTTATTCTGCATCTTGAGCTTTTCCCTCTTATTCTTCACTTGGACACACCCTATTATTCTTAAAGGTCAATGCAGGCAACAAATACCTATTATACTCTGTTGTATTTGATGACATATTTCTCTTCTCCACCAGAATGTTGGCTTGTTTCCTATCCCTGGTCCACTGAGAAGCGCCTAGTACAAAGGAGGTACTCAATAAGTCTGTGGAGTGAATGACTCATGTATTGGGCTGAAATTTCTTTCAGGATATGAGTGTATAAATATATCCAATTATGTATGGTGTCATAAAGTTTGAAGTTTATAATGAACTAGAATTTTTCACAGCCTCTATTTATGGAGAAGCTAAAATTTCCCCAGGTGGTAGCTTGCTTTGCTACAGAAAGGAAGAAACCTGTAGTACAGTTAGGATTTCCATCGTATTAATGGTCTCATTATTGATTGGTTGGCACTAGGTGGAGCCAAGGAGCTTTACAAGGAAGCTCAAAATAGGCATGAACTACCATTACTGACTCTTAAGTTGTGCTCAAAATAATTTAAAGACAAAAAATTTTTTTTTTGCAAATGTGTACATTATTTGAGCCAGTTATTTAATTACATTTATTCCCCAATGCATTTTTTTTGCTTCATTGGTTATCTTATTATTTTTGAAGTGGAAAGGTCTTATAATTTGTTTCTTCCAATTTCCCAAAACTTAGAGACAGTTTTCAATATTTAGATAAAAGCTTTATTTGGTAGCTGAGACAACACCCCACATCTTTCTCTACTCCTTACCTGAATCCCTCCTTTTTTAAAAGTGCAATGTGGTTACACACTGAAAATCTGGCATGTTGTGAAATAAAACATGGACTCTGAACTAGCAGTGGGGAGTTTTTAAATTTCTTCTCTTTTCTTTTTATAAAAATGTTTTTGTAGGTAAAACAGTGAAATTGACAATTGCAATCAGTTCAATCTAATAGTTCTGACTCTACCTTCAATTTTTTTTCCTGACACATAAAAATTGTATATATTAATAGGATACCATGTAATGTTTCAATACATGTATACATTTTATAATGTTTAAATCAGATTAAATATATCTGCCTACTCAAAAAATCTACATTTCTTCATGGTGAATACATTCAATCCTGTTTCTTCTCAGGTTTTTAAGATATATAGAACATAATTGCTATCTACAATCACCCTACTGGGAAATAGCACTAAAAACGTTTTGCTCCTATTTTACCATAATGAGTACTCACTGATCAACTCTTCCCCATCTCTCCTCTCCCTTACTTTCCCCAGCCTCTATACTACCAGTCTATACTCAACTTTATAAGATCATTTCTTTTTGGATTTCACTTTTGAGTGAGACCATGTGGGTTTTTCTTTCTGTGTCTAACTTATTTCACTTAATATGATGATCTCCAGTTCCTTCCATGGTCTCTCAAATGATAGGATTTTGGTCTTGGGGATGTGGCTCAGTTGGTAAAGTGCTTGCCTTGCATGTACAAGGCCCTGGGTTCAATCCTCGGCACTGCAAAAAAAAAAAAATTAATAATAGGATTTTGTTATTTTTTGTGGATGAATAGTGTGTATATGCACACATTTTCTTCATTCATTGTTTGGTGGTCACTTGGGGTGTTTTCATGTCTTGGTATTGTGAATAGTGCGGCAATGATCATGGGAGTGCAGAGGTCCCCTCCATATACTGATTTCAGTGAGGTGAAATCTCCCGGTGGTTTTGATTTGCATTCCTCTAATGGTTAGTGATGTGGTACATTTTTTCATATACCTTTTGGGCATTTGTATGTCTTCTTTTGAGAATGTCTATTTGGATCTATTGCCCATTTTTTATTGTATTATTTGTTTTGTTGATATTGAGATATTTGAGTTCCTTATAATATCTGGATATTAATCCCTGGTCAGATATATAATTTGTAAATTTTTTTTCCTGTGGATTGTCTCTTCATTCTGTTGACTGTTTTCTTTTTCTTTCTTTTTTTTTTGGTGGGGGGGTACCAGGGTTTGAACTCAGGGGCACTCAACCACTGAGCCACATCCCCAGCCCTATTTTGTATTTTATTTAGAGACAGGGTCTCACTGAGTTGCTTAGCACCTCACTTTTGCTGAGGCTGACTTTGAACTCTCAATCCTCCTGTCTCTGCCTCCCGAGCTGCTGGGATTACAGGTGTGTGCCATTGAGCCCGGCAACTGTTTTCTTTTTGATGCTCTGACTTTCACTTGGTGATCTTGGTATGTCATCTGTCCTCTTTGCATCTCACTTGTTTCATCTGTTAAGTGGCAGAAACAAATATTGACTTGAAAGATCCAATTCCATTTTATTTCCTTTTTAAAAAGTTTACTATTAATCAAATAATTGTACATTATTTGTGGGGTACAGTATGATGATTTGATATGTGTGTATAATGTATAAACTCAAATTGGGATGATGAACATTTCCATTTCTTTAAATATTTATCATTTCTTTGTGTTTGGAGCTTTTGCACTTCTCTCTTCTGGCTCTTTATAAAATATGTAAATATGTAAACTATGGTTACCCTACTGTGTTGTAGGACACTAGAACTTACTCCTCCTATCTAACTCTATTTTGGGGCCTGTTATCTAACGACACTCTTTCCCCCATATCCTTACTTTTAGCCTCTGATTTTACTCTTCTATTCTCTTCTTCAATTAAATCAACTTTTTAAGCTCCTGCATAAGAGAACTCACAGTATTTGTCTTTCTGTGTCTCACTTATTTAACCTAACAGAATGTCCTCCAGTTCCATCCATTTTGCCTCAAATGACAGGGTTTCATTCTTTTTAATGGATGAATAATATTTCATTGTATGTATACAACATTTTATTTATCTGTTCATATTCTATTGGACACTTAGTCTGAGTTCACATCTTCTTTATTGTGAATAGTACTATAATAAACATGGGAGTGAAGATGTCTCTTTGATATGCCTGTTTTATCATGTTTTCAGAGGTCCTGAACTTTTGCATCAGTGGAGATGAATTCCCCTTCCTCTTTTATATGTGTGTCCTTTGTGTGTAGTTATCCTTTTTGTTCTGGGACTTCTCTTTTTTTGATGTATAAGTCTATGAATAAGACCTGAGGTTCCCCTCTGGTTGTTCCTACTTGGGGCCTGGTTACTGGTTTGGGGTTTTTGTCTCTCATATTCTGTGTAGAAGTATTGCTGAGGTTGAAGGTGACTAGATCATGTGTGCAGTGAGGTTCACTGTTATTTGAGTTGTGCATATTGTTTGGCAATATGATCTCAATTCTGTGAACTTGAAGTGACCAAGTCACTTCCCAGCACTTCTTAGAGGAAGTGGGGAGCCAGGAATAAGCAATGATGGTAGCAACAAATGTACAATCTTAAGATAAATGTTCAGTGTCTACTTTGACATCTGTAACACTGTATAGGAATGGAGGAGTCAGCATTGAACATCAGTGCCAACAATTAACAGCCATGAACTAGATCGGATATTAAACCACAGATGTCTATTCCATTGTTCACTGTATCAATAATCACAACATGAATGTGATTGAAATTACATAAACTATATAATTCTATCAGATAGTAGGATTACAGTTTTTTAGTGAGGAGAAAATTGGGTAGGAAGGCAAGGGAAAGTTTGAAATATTTGAAAAGTGAACAGAGGAGAGGCAGGATTTAGGTAGCAGATGACAGCTATATAAAAGGAGTACAGAATAAATGTAATAAAATAATGAGAGAGAGGTAGGGGGGAGAATATAAAAGTTTGATTATTAGTGAGGGAAGAGAGTAAAGAAGGGGCAATAAGAGCAACAAAAACCAAGGTACAGCCAGGCGTGGTGGCGCACGCCTGTAATCCCAGCGCTTTGCGAGGCTGACACAGGAGAATTGCGAGTTCAAACCCAGATTCCGCAATGGCAAGGCATTAAGCAACTCAATAAGACGCTGTCTCTATGTAAAACACAAAATAGGGCTGGAGACGTGGCTCAGTAGTCAAGTGCCTCTGAGTTCAATCTCTGGTACCAAAACAAAAAAAAAAACAAGGTACAAAAAGCAAATTTAAGATCAAAACAACCCAAATCTACTTATAATATTATCCCACCTAAGTCAAAGAAAGACTAAATAATAAATGAGTGAAGAAGAAAGCAATTAGAGTGAAAGTCTGAGCAGTTGGAATACACCCCTCCCACAGAATAGGGAAAAAAGTAATAAATAAAAAAGGAATGAAATTTTAAAATTTTTTAAAAATTAAAAAGAGTCAAAATGGGGTGTGGGAATAGGAAAGAAAAAGCTAAAAATTCGTAATTAGAAATAAAGGGCTTATTTCCATTGACGTCAAAATCGTTGGCAAGAATGGATTTTCATTCTTTGTATTTATTTTTGGGCTCTATAATCTCTGGATCAGTGGTTGGGGGTTGTTAAGTCCATCTTTGTGTGCCTCACTTAGCTTCCAGCCATGTGGCTAGAAACCAAAGCTGGTTGTAGTAGCTCCCAGCTTCCCTTCTCCCAGTACAAGGTGGGATAGACTGGGGAGTGCTGACAAGTGGTGTACTTCATAGTGGGGCTAGTGCAGAGTTCTAAATTGGAAGATCCAGTAGTTGGGATTTAATCTTGACTAACCTTTGGTACTCTATTGGTGGGTATTTGAGATTTGATCTACCCCCTGTATTGCTGGGGAGATGTTGATCTCTGCTGGACTTCTGGGTCTCAGGGGCCTTACATAAATTCCACTTTTAGGGTATAGGGTCTGAATATCCACAGATTTCACATTCACCGCTATGGATGTGAATTACCCAGAATAAACCTTGGAGTGCAGGTGCTCCTGTGTGGCCATTGTTTGCATCTTCCCAATAGCTATTTTGGGGGTCCAGCACCAAAAGGAGCTCTGTCTTCTTGGTATCCCAAGAGATTGTATCCCAAGGCACAATTCTCTTTGCTCCTGTTTCAGTCACATTGGTCTAGGCACATTCTGGGACCCACAATAGGCAACTGCTATGTTCTACTGGCAACTTCCTTTATGAGTTCCCAGCCTCCTGCTTCTGCTCACTGCCAGGTGGTGCTTATAAATGGTTCCCAAGCCAGCAACCCTAGTTTCCATCCAATTCTCTGCTTGTGGGCTGAGAGATTTGGGTTGCTTTCCACTAACAACTTACCCCACTGAGTCTGGGTCCGTCAAGACTAGCTTCCCTCTCTATTCCACAGGTTCTTCAAGGAGAATTTTTCCCATTGTGCTGTCCTCTCTCTCTCTGCCTGGAATCTGCCTTCCCTCAGTAGCCACAGTCACCACTGCCAGTCAAGATGGTGCATTCCTAACAAATTATTTCTAATATTGTGTTTGAAGTTTCTGACTTTCTCTATCTCTGTGGTTTCTTTTATTGTTCAGTATCGAATTTCAGTGAGTTTCCTTGGTTACCCATTTTGTTAAGGAGCAGTCTTCCCACTTTTAAAATCTTGAACCAAGGAATTGCTGGGAAAGGCACCCTTCCTCTAATTTGCCATCTTCTCTCCTGTATGGATGTTTTAACAATATGATTTTCCATAAACTTGGAGATCTTTCCATTTTTATGTTGTATTGCTCTATTTTTTCACCAGTTTTATAATTTTCATTGTAGAGCTCATTCACATCCTTGATTTTATTTATTCCTAAGTATTTTTGTAGCTATTTTAAGTGGAATCACTTTCTTGATTTTCTTCCAGCAAGTTCATTATTATTGTATAAAATATTATGGATTTTGTATGATAATTTTGTATTGTGCAACTTTATTGAATTCACTTATCATTTGTAAGTTTTTCAGTTGAGTCTTGAGGGTTTTTTAATTTATAAAATCATGTCATCTGCAAACAGGGGTAATTTGACTTCCTCACTTCCCATTTAGATTTCTTTTATTTCTTTCTCTTGCCTAATTGCTCTGGCTAAGACTTCCAGTATTAAACCAAGTGAGAGTGGTGAAAGTGGACGTGTTTGAGCTCATGAGAAATTCTTTCAGCTTCTTTTCATTCTCCAGTTTAATTTCTCATAATTTTGGCCCCTGAATTCTTTTAATCTGTGTCATTGACTGGTTCTCCATGCTTTTATTTTTTGGTTGGAGGGTATGGGAGATATGATATGGCAAAATCGTAATAAATTGCTAAGTCAATATTTTCTTTTTTTTTTGGTACCAGGTATTGAACTCAGAGGTACTTGACCATTGAGCCACATCCCCAACCCTATTTTGTGTTTTATGTAGAGACAGGGTCTCAGTGAGTTGCTTAGCACCTCCCAGTTGCTGAGACTGGCTTTGAACTCGCAATTCTCCTGTGTCAGTCTCCCAAAGAGCTGGGAGATTATGAGGATACGCCACCACGCCCAGCTCACCAAGTCAATCTTAAAGCAGGAGATGGAATCATCTTTATTCACCAGCTGGTGGTCCAGATTCACCAGCTGGTGGGCAAAGGGCCAGGCTGCAAGCCTATACCCTTTGACCCCTTTTAGGGGTTTGAGTACACCTTTTATACCATAAGTAAAGCATGTCTGTGCATTAATCATAAGTGGCTGTTGCTATGATTCAAGACCATAAACAAACATCATGAGATCTAAAATCATAAGCAGAAGGGGAAGTGGGTCAAAACAACCCTAGTTGAATACAAGTTAAAGAATGCTTTCTAATGTCTAGACAATCATTCTCTGACAGGATACCTTGTCCAAGAAAAATGGGAACCAAAAACAGAACAATTTTACAATGTACAACAATTGCCATTTTGTGTTGCCAAACATGCTACTCTAAGCAACTGTTGATGGGTAACAGGTGGAGTGTTACCATGGGAGAAGCATTTCTTACATGACACGGAGTCTCAGGGTAAAATGGAGTCTGTCTGGTCATTGTCCATATAGCCTGGCCCATAACAGATTGAACTCAGGGACACAGCCACAGAGCCACATCCTCAGCCCTATTTTATATTTTATTTAGAGACAGGGTTTCATTGAGTTGCTTAGCACCTCGCTTTTTCTGAGGCTGGCTTTGAACTTGAGAGTCTCCTGCGTCAGTCTCCTGAGCCGCTATAATTACAGACTTGTACCACCGCACCAGCTCCATGCTTTATTTCTAGCATGTGTTCTTAGCTTTTACTAGATGTTACTTAATTATGAACTTCTGTTAGATAAGGACTACTGGGGACCTGAAATGCGCTCCCTATATTGGCTTGAATTCTTGTTACTTTCATAGCATAAGTTTATTACAGGACACAAAATTACTACTAAGCCTATTCAGTCCAATTAAAATAATACAATAATAGGAATTCATGTTTTATTATAGTGTCACCTGGATTTTTCCCTTTATAATTAATTTAGTGAAGTAGCTGGTGTGGCTTCTTATTATTTCTGTGGAGTATGTGATGATCGCTCTATAGAGGAATATTTTATTGGAGTATTTGCAGTTTTTCACTATAAGATCATTAGGCAGAAAAGTTTAACAAAATTAACTGTGAAAGTTGAACCAAAACTTGAGTGAGATGTTGAACTAAATCAGTTTTAATAGCTTTCACAAATTTCAGTGTTCATAACAATTAATACGTGGTTTTCATACCATTTGTACATGGCACTATACTTACCTAGAAAGAAGCTAGATACTTATAGTATTTATAGCTAATAATAATACCATTTGCTATACCACTGATTCCCCCAACGAATACTTTTGTCAGTCAAATCCTGAGGAAACTACCTAAGAAAAGAATTGTATGAGAAACATTACATATTATAGGGGGTTGTTTTAGTCAGCTTGTAAGTCACTGTGACCAAAATACCTGACAAGAACAACCTAGAGGAGAAAAAGTTTCTTTTGGACCCACGGTTTCAGAGGATTAGTACATGGCCAGCTGACTCCATCATGCTAGGCTCAAGGTGAGGCAGGACATCGTGACAGAGGGCATAGTGGAGGAAAGCTGCTCACCTCATGGTGGACAGGAATCAGAGAGCAAGGAGACACAAGGGACAAAACATTAACCTCAAATTCATGTCATAGTGACTTACTTCTTCTAGCCACACTTGCCTACAGTTATCACCCAGTACAGTAATCCTTTCACATTATTACCCATCAAATTATCAACTGATCAGGTTATAGCTCTTATAATCTAATCACGAGCTTTTGGGGGACACTTCATATCCAGACCACAACAGGGGTTCATAGTGAATAGCATAATAAAGATTCAAGAAGTTCTGAATTAATGATTCCTGTTTAGCTCACCTATCATTCCACAATCTCTATGACTTTTTTTCCCTGTAATATTATGCTGATTCTCTGTAACTTCTAAAATGTTCTGCAAGGTAGGTAGGTGGGGACTTATTCTCACCAGTATCAATATTTGACCTCAGGACCAAGAACAAACACTCAGAATTTACTAGTACTCTTTTATTTGCTTAGCAATAAAGAAAAGTGAAATTATAGTTTGAAATTGAAGTTTCTTCCATTTGGATAGGGATTTCTATGGTCATAATTCTTTACTGGTTGTCAGTAGACAAGGTAGAATCATTTTCTATTCTAAACATGATGGAAGAAGAAGCTCAATTTTGGACCAAAACTATGATATTGTTTACCCATGTTTCTCATTTCCCTGATGATAAACCTCTTTTCTTATATCTAATTGAGATGGGTCCTGTTACTAAGCCTCCTGTTTGAATTCAAATCCTGATTATCTGTTCAGTAACTAACCTCCCTGCACCTTATTTTCTTTGTCTGTCAAGTGAATATAATGTGAATATCGTGTTGTGAGGCTCAGGTAAGTGGAGTGTTTTCCGCTTGGAATGCTTTCTACATGTCCGTAGTGTCAGTTGCTATGTTAGTGCCCCTGATGCTCTGCTTGGGTGCTGATGGAGATCTGATGCATTTTTTAAATCTCTTCCCAACACCCTCATCAGTAGAATGCAACTTTTTTGCCCCATAAATATGTAAATATTAAGCTCTTTTTTTTGCCAAAATTCTATTTTGCCATCTGTATATTCTAAATTAGTTACTTATTAATTTATTTATCTCATATATATTAACTGAGTAATGGCTGTGGATGAAGTGTTGAGCAACTTAGACATAGCTCCTTTCCTGGTGGTCCTCAGACTGAGAAAAGAACAAGCACATGGAGGGCTTTGAGAGGGGAGGTAATGAGAATAGACAAGACTAATAAACTCCAGGTAAGGGGTGGTGGAATTTTCTTTTCTTTAATAGTTATTAATGTATATTAGTTGTACAAATTAGTGGGTTTCTCAGTGACATTTTCACATGTGTGTATATCATGCTTTGATCATATCCTTCCTCCCTACTACCATTTATTACCGCTCTCTCTGTCTTCCTTGTTCCCTTCCCTTTTCCCCTAGTAATCACTCTACTACTTCCTGGCTGTCTTTTTTTGTTTAGTTGTTTTTTAAATCTAGATTCCACAAATAAGAGAAAACAAGCTACACTTGTCTTTCTGTGCCTGGCTTATTTTGCTTAACATCATGATCACTAGTTCCATTAATTTTCCTTCAAATGACATGATTTCATTTGCTTTATGGCTCAACAATACTCCACAGTGTATACATACCATATTTTCTTTATTCATTCATCTGTTGATGGTCACCTAGGCTGATTCCATAGCTTGGCTATTGTGAATTGACCACAATATACATGGGTGTGCAAGTATCTCTTTTGAATGTTGATTTAATTTCCTGTGGGTATATTCCCAGGAGTGGTATTGCTAGGCTAGAAAGTAGTTCTATTTTTGTTTTTTTTGAAGAACCTCCATACTTTGTTATGACTGTCCTAATTAACATTTCCACCAATAGTGTGTAAGAATTCCTACCTTCATGGAGGAGGTAATATCAAGGTTGGGATTTTAAAGGGGAATTAGAGTTGTCCATCGGGTAAGAGAACAAGAGAACAACTCATGTGATGGTAGGAGGAGGGAGAAATCCATGTTCAAAGAATTGAGAGAACTTCTTTGTGACCCATGGATAGACTCAAAGTTGTGGAGGATGTGGATGTGACAAGAGGTGACACTAGATGTCATTTTCCAAATTAAGTAAGGTTTTTATGAAATGAAAGGTAGAGTGGTAATCTGACCAGCTCATATAAATTTACACCAAGCAAGAGAATCTCATTAGAAAAACTTTCAGGCTACAGTAAGCACCACTTTCAAGACAATTTTTCCCAACTTTTTTTTATTGCAACAAAGTACATATAAGGTAAATTTTCCATCACAATCATTTTAAGTGTACATTTCAGTGGTATTAAATATATTCAGTATTGTGAAAGCATTATCACTATCCATCTTGATAATTCTTTCCATCCTATAAAACTGAAACTCTATACATTAAACAACATGTATACACCAAGAACCATAAGATTCTATCAGGGGTCCAGAGAGTTGGCCACAGGGTGAAGTCATCTAAGATTCTACTGAGATGGTAGCTGAGTTCAGCTTAGCCCCATGCTGAGTCAGAAAATGACCAAATCCTTTAGACTGTGTTCCTCCCAAGGGACTTGTTCAGAGTTTCAATCCACTAGTGCCTGGGTAGCCTGAGAGGTGATAGAGTATCACAAATTTATCTATGGTTTTCATTGGCATTTCCACTGAAGAAATGATTTCCTTTGTTATGAACCTGAGACAAGGGTTGAAAATTGTTTATGATTCTGAGTCCTAGGTCATTTCTTTTCTTTTCATCCTAGGCCATTTTAAAAAGTAAACACATCAATCATAATTTTTGTCACTTTTAGCTGTTTACTCTACTTCCTAGTATTTTAACTATTGTGAAAGACCAGTTCATAATGAAACCTAAGTGTCTCCTGACTGCACTGCATGATCATGCCGTGGAGAATATCACTGCAATGAAATAAACAGGTTTTCAGCTTTTTTTTTATCATTTTCAATAATGGAATGATAGAGCCTTTGCTCTCTGATAGTATTGATAGTTTTCTCTGAAGAGTTCTAGCTTATATCTTCAGTTAAGTACTTGCAAAAAATTCTATCATAGCCCCACATTTACTTTAAGTAGTGACTCTTTTATATCGTAAAATGTGACTTATATTTCCTAAATATGTCTTGCAAAACCTTTACTGATAACTCTAAGAGAAGGATTTTGTCTCCATTTTTATTCTCCCCAATTTCCATGCTCTGTGAATTCTGGCAACATTTTAAATTTCTTTAAGCCACAGAGTCTGTATTTATAGCATAAGGATACCACTATTACTCATCTCAAAGTTAAATTGGAAATTAATTAATTAATTAATTGAGATAAAATCATTCTCATGGGATTTGGTCCATGTTGAGCATTCAGTGTAGATTAGAAATTCTTGCTTTTGTTTTTATTAAATAATAGCAGCTACTGCTGCTATGACTTTTCTCTTTGGTAGGGATAGAGATAGGAGCTAAAGTTTTGCCTGAAAACCACTTTAGGAAAATGTTGTAGCTAGAAAGTTTTAGGCAGAGGGATTAGTGCATGTAACAACAGAAAAATGAAGTCAAAAATAATGTAATTAGAGAAAATAAAGTATGTTTAGTTTGCAATATATGTTGGGGAATAGTGAGAAATGAACTTGGAGAGGTGGTCAAGAATTTTTAATAATGCTAAAGTTAAGGATTTTGCTCTAAAATTAATGTGGGACACAGATTTTAAACATGTCATAATGAACATATTTTTTGGAATGATCTCTTTCAATGTTGTGAAAAATAGACTGGAGATGGTGAGGTTCTGTAGAAGCAGGGAGAGTAGTTAGGAAGATATTTCCAGAGTTAACCATAGTTTGAGAAGATGGACTTCACCAGACTGAATGGCTGATTAAAAGTGGGGGAAAGGAAAAAGAGGAGTCTAGGATCATTATTCACTGGGACAAATGGCTGGATAATTGGTGTCCTTCATGAAGACTGGAAATATGGCAAAAGTATGAAGTCTAATAAGGAAAATATCTGAGTTTTTGGCTTTGGGCATATTGAAGTTGAGGTGAGTATGGAACACATAGGCAAAAGTATCAAAGTGATGGCTGTCCTAAAATTTAGGATGGAGATTAGTGATACAGATAAAGATTTCAGAGTTTTCAAAAGACAGTAGTTGGGACTGGGTGTGATGGCACACGCCTGTAATCCCAGCACTTTGGGAGGCTGAGACAGGAGAATCGAGAGTTCAAAGCCAGCCTCAGCAAAGGCAAGGAACTAAGCAACTCAGCAAGACCCTTTCTCTAAATAAAATACAAAATACGGCTGGGGATGTGGCTCAGAGGTCAAGTACCCCTGAGTTCAATCCCTAGTACCAAAAAAAAACCAAAAAAAGTTAGCTGTTAACATCATTATGAGATTGACAATTTTGTCCTGAAAGGAAAGGTTATTCTTGCCCAGTGCAGTAACACACACCTGTAAACCCAACAGATGGGGAGGCTGAGGCAGGAGGATTGTGAGTTCAAAGTCAGCCTCAGCAATGGCGAGACGCTAAGCAACTCAGTGAGACCCTGTCTCTGAATAATATCCAAAAGAGGGCTTTGGATGTGGCTCAGTGTTGGAATGCCCATGAGTTCAATCCCTGGTACCCCAAAATCAAACCAAACCAAACCAAACCAAACCAATACATTTATAAATCAGAAATAAAATGTCTTAAAAAAAAAAGATAGTGGTTGGTTGAAATCATTAAAATAGAAAAGATCACTTGACACAGTGAATAGAGAAGAGTCCAATGAGAAAAGAAGAGTCAAAAGTTAGAAACTTGAAGGTGATTTCATTAAAAGGGCATGAGGTTGCAGAGAGATCAGGCATCTAAAGAACTAAAAAGATCCCTGTGGATTTGTTAAACAGAACATGACTGACTGCCTTGTCAGAACAGTTCTGATGGGTGACAAGGCTGGAAACAGTGGTGGCAGGGGTTGAATGGTGAACAGCAAAAGAGGATAATAACAACTTTTTATTAAAATGAGTGGATCAAAAATGAGGAAAGAGGTAGAAGAGAATATAATGCAGCACTGGCATTCAGGAAGGATCTCCACCCCTACCTCCCTTTCGTTTTCTTTCCTTCCTCCCTTCTTCCCACCCTTCCCTGTCTTATCTTTCCTTCTCTTCTTCCTCCTCCCCTCCTCCCCTTCTTCCTCTTTCTCCTTCTTTCTCTCCTTCTTTACTCCCTCTTTCTCTACTCCTTGACTAAGAGTGCTATTATGATTTGAATATCAGGTGACCCCCCAAACTTCATGAGATAATGGTGCAGTAGATGAAGTGATTGGATTCAGAGAGCTGAATCCTGATGGGTGGGTTAATAATTAATGGGTTGATAATTTGAAAGGACTACTGTGCTAGGGGGTTTCTGTAAGCAAGTGGCACATGACTGGAGCAAGTAGGTCACTGGGGATATGAATTTGAGGTTTATATTTTGTCTCTGGCAACTCAGCTGATCTGCTTCCTGGGTGCCTTGAGCTGAGTAGCTGTCCTTCACCACACCTTTCCACCATGATGTTCTATCTCACCTTAGACCCTGAGCAATGGAATGGCTGACCATGGATTGAGATCTCTGAAACCATCAGCCCAAATAAACTTTTTCTCCTCTAAGTTGTCCTTATCAGGTATTCTGGTCACAGAGTGACCAAAAAAGCCAACTTGGATTAGTTTGCAAGTTGAGTTGGGGAATAGTGAAAAAGCCAACCAACACAAGTGATGGGAAGAATAAGCTGCTGGTGACAGAAAGCTTGAGTGAAAACGTTTTGTGAGGCTATAGGATTCAGAGCGCAAGTGGAATCTGCTTTTTCCTTTGAAGAATAGGGTCAAGGACAACATTAATGTCATGTTGCTGTGAAAACCAAACAGAGGTACCATTTGTGAATAGTCCTCTACCAGTTAGTTATTGCTGCCATTGCTGTATCAGTCTGTTATTCTGAATACAAATATTAAATAGCAGAATTATTTTCCTTTATATTTAATTTGAAATGTTTTTCTTTCTAAAACTCACAGGCTTGAGTTACGATAATAATTTTCAGATTTTATGAAGTTTTCATGTAAAAGCAAAGAAGGTAATGCCTTCTATAGGGAAAGAAATTTTTTTCCTGATCCAAAATTACTTCATTTGCTACTGTTCCAGAGAATTTCACTTTCATATTGGTTCACAAGTGCTTTAACAGTGTTAAGCTGAAGCAATGGAGACAGCTTTATTAATTGGAATGCTTCTTTATAGTCATGCATTCCTTGCTAAGGAAGCAAGGAGCTTGTATTTTTAAAATTTCGTTAAAATGCTATGTATATCAATCAGAAAAATTATTTCAAAAATCTTTTAATCTTAAAAATAGAGTGAAAAGAACCTCCACATTCATTTCTTTGTGCCAAGAAGTTAAAGCTCAACTGAAGCATGAGTTAGAGTTCAGATTGTGCACACTGAGTGGCTCAGCTTAATGCATAAGTTTTCACCATCACTTGAAATTATAGTCAAATCAGAGTTTAAGGAATTTCTTACATAAAGTAAGAGCAAGTTTGCTGATTGTGGTTGAGTATAGTCAAGTCAGAGTTTAAGGAATTTCTTACATAAAGGAAGAGCAAGTTTGCTGATTGTTTGCCAACTTGTCCTTTACAAGATAAAGGCAAATGAAAAATGTAATTCTTACAGGAGTTTTGACAGGCCTGAAATCCTCACTCTTATTTAGCCTAGGGCAGTAGTTCTTACTGTTTTTGAGTTTCTTAGACCATCTTGGGAGCCTAATGACAGAAATGGATACTGTCTCCTGAAAAATACTCAATATTTACAAAATTTTATGCACTACTTTGTGGCATCTTGACACACCACCTTTCTCCAATCCATAGATTTCAGCTGCAGAGCCACTAGCTTATGAGTTCAACCCCCAGAGATAGTCATCTGAAGGACCACTTTGAATACAGTGTTTGGGCCTCGGTATTGACAGAATGCTATGTCACACTTTTCTCTGACGGGATGTGAACCTCAGGATGCTATGATATACACAATGACTTTCCAACTGGGATGAATCTACCCATGTATGCTTTCCCTAGTCACTTGCAAAAAAACCCACAATCTTTCCATTCATAGTTTCAAAAAACTTAATTAAAAAATGAGACTCTCAAGGATTTGGATAATGGGAATAGAATGATATTTAAGGAGCACAAGGCCACAGGATGTATTTGGCCACTTCCTGAAGGAGTGTCCTTCTAGCTCCCAGCTGGAGGACAGGCACATTAACCTTCTGCCCCAAGAACAACAGGAAGGGTTAGAGTCAGAGAAGGGAGCCCTGTGTTTCATCCCTGGCATGTATTTTCTGTTTGTCAATGCATGTCCTCTGTTCATCTTCTAATTAAGGAATTTATTTTCCACTTTTTGCCTCAAAATATATCCAAATATTTAATTTTTTAATTTTATTTTTACAATTCATCACATTCTTTTTCTTAATCAGGCATAGCCAGCATCATCTTTAGTTTGGTTGAGTGGAATTGAGGCTGAGTACATTCCTAACGTGAGTTCTGGGTCTGGGAAATTTGCCCTACTTAAAATAAATGCAGGTGGTTTTATAAGAAAATACTCCAAATGTCAGTCAGTATACTTCCCTGTGTTAACATAGCATTTTTATTTCATGAAAGGCTTTTTTACTCAAGATCATAATTTGAATTAAAGGCAAGCATTCTTCCATCAAATTCATGGATGGCAGAACAGGTTCTCAAAGAGCTGAGACAGACAATTGGTAAACAATAAAGCTGAGATTCCACCCTAGGCTTCCTGGCTTTCATTTGGTTGAATAAATTCTCAAATATATTTTTAAAACTCTATTTCATTCTTTTATACTTTTTCTAAGTTACCATCAGCATATAGCTATTTAGCAATAATATTATCATGATGAATTAATATGAACCCAGGTCCATTCCTGGCCTTATTTCAGTCTTTCTATGGCTAACCATCTATCTCTTGGATAAATTCGCAGCCAGAATTAGTCTGAATTATGCTTTAGATCCAGTCTGTTCTCATGAGCAAAGTAGTCCTTTTGTTTTTTATGATCTCTATATGAATTACTGCTTCTGTTTGATGTCACTTCTCAGAAGAATAATTCATCCATGAAAGGTCATTACACATCAGCCTTACAAAAGAATAACCTAATTTCACATGAGCTAGTTGTATAAAAGGGTTATAATTATAATAAAAACCATTGCCAAGAATGCCAGAGAAATACCTCTTGCTTGCAAATGCTGTCATTTCTACGTTCCTAGTGCCTAGCAGAGTGTACAGCCCTGGAGTGTCTGTTTAACTGATATATTTTTAAATGTTGCTACACACTTTGTGGATCAAGAGAGCATTTCCTAAGGTTTCCAAACTTTACAGCAGTCTTGGCCTGCATAAAGGAGAAATTTTCTAAACTTGAAAAGTTTAAAATTGTAGAACTTCAAAACATACTTAGCCCTAATATCATACATGAGACAAAACTAAGGAAAAAGTAAAAGAAAGCTCACCAAACACATAAATTTGCTATGTATTCAGGTGGACATGTTGATGAGCAACAAAATCAAAGCCTCTTTTTTTCTATATTTTACATCTTTACTTCTAAATGTTGATGGGTGCCTTTAGATGAAATGTTTTTGTTTCTATACATTCAAGCATGCACACAAACAAGTGCGTGTACACACACACACACACAAACACACACACACAAACATTGTAATGCTGACAGTGGAAAATGCATGCCTCTGTGGTCTTAACAGCTCAAGCAATACCTTTCTTTCAATTTTATGTGGAATAGTGCTGCACCCTTCTTCTATATCATTAGGCACTAATTGCCCAATTATAGTGCTTTGGGACACTCTTAAAATTGTGCCCTAGGCTTTTCAGCAAATTCAGCTTTAAAGCAAATGATCCCAGTAGTCAAAATTATTTACTAAACACAGTACAGAGTTTCTTCTACAAAGATTATTTAAGGCCTATTACACTCGCTAGATCCTTATATTACGAAATACTTGGGTACTTAGTAAGGCTGTTGCCACCTCTCATGAGACCTCTCCTGCCCCACCTCAGCACCAGCATGTAATGCAATTGAGTAGAGCAGACTCTTACAGATATTCCTAACCTGAAAGCAGTTGCTTTTATCATAGACCATTTTGATGAAGGGATAATGAGTTCCACCTCTTCATCACAGTATTATTTATAAACACACTTAAGAGGTTTATTTCAAGAAAAATATTTTGTGTTAAAAATATATATATCCATTTTTTGTAGCTTATTTTATAAACTACAAAGGACTTGAATGTGTTCTAAATTGTTCCATTATTTGGACACACTCCTTTTAAAATTTCTATGTGGGAAATTTTATCGAACACTAAATTATTAACAACAAAAAATAACCCTTGGGGACTGTGCTACACATTTTCTCATATAATTCTCATTAACTTTCTCAACAGTGCTATTAGTTAGCTATTTCCAATTGCATTTCACAGAAGAGGAAACTGAGACTTTGGATGGGTAAATAACCCATCTAAGATCATACTGTTGGTAAGAGTTAGGAATGAGTATCAAGAATAGGGTAAGCCAGGCATGGTGGCGCATGCCTGTAATCCCAGCACTTAGAAAGGCTGAGACAGGAGAATCACGAGTTCAAAACCAGCCTCAGCAACGGCGAGGCACTAAGCAACTCAGTGAGACCCTGTCTCTACATAAAACACAAAATAGGGCTGGGATGTGGTTCAGTGGTCGAGTGTCCCTGAGTTCAATCTCCAGTACCAAAAAAAAAAA
>PVHX01026848.1:0-20130 GCA_004024805.1 Geosciurus inauris
TTGTGCTGCTATAAACATTGAAGTGGCTGCTTTACTGTAGTATGCTGTTTTTAAGTCTTTAGGGTATAGGCCAAGGAGTGGGATAGCTGGGTCAAATGGTGGTTCCATTCCAAGTTTTTTAAGCAGTCTCCATACTGCTTTCCAGATTGGTTGCACCAATTTGCAATCCCACCAGCAATGTTTAAGTGTACCTTTTTCTAGGAATATTGCAATCTTTAGAAATAATAAAAGAAGAAAAATAAAAAGTTTTGGACTTACACTGCTTTTAACCATTCCAAGAACTATGTTGTCTTTTTATGACATCAAGCCTGTGCAAATCATTATTGATAACTGTGGGAGATTTCATGTCTTGAGTATAATTTAGGGTTTAGAATTTTGAACATAGTCACGTCAGTAAATGCATGCACTGGTCATAGATGAGCAAGAAGGGAGGTGCTTGACTTGGTTGCTTTCACTTTAATTTGTTACTGAAGGAGCAAACCCACAGTACAGTGATATGTGAACTAAAGCTGGAAGTGACTAAGTGGAGAGAGTTCCCTAATTTCTTTCCAGTTCCTTACAGAAGTCTGCTTAATTTTGAAGGCTTAAGCAATATTGGCCAAATGAAGCACTCATTTATGTAGAAGAGTCTATAGGAAAGGATTTGCCAGCTTTTAAAACACTAAGTGAGAGAGAAAGTCCATCTCCTATCCTTTGTACTTGGTATTATGCAAGGGAATTTCTTGCATTACTGCAGTGCAGATGGCTGTATTCTGTTCCTTGTTGTATGTGTGGTCAGGCCAATAGCAAGCTTCACTATGCTATGAACTATATGCTCTGTAGAAACTTGACAAGCACATGAAAGTGTGAATCCATAAACACATTTTAATGTATAATAACCAATGTATTAATATTATCCCCAACAAGATGTAAGCTACAATAGCTTAGAGAAAAAAATAGAGATGATGTCACCCAAACTCGAATTTATTTCATAAGGTAAGATTATTTATAAGAAGTAAATTAGAAGTAAGGTAAAGATTAAACAACATAACAAAACCCAGTAACTCACCAAAAAAAAATTAAAAAGAGGAAGTATAGTGTAGCTTTATTGTTAAAATTGACATTAATCTTAGCTATGAGATATATAAAACTAAGGTATTTATTAAATAACTTAGATGTTCAATTATATGAAAGTAGTGATAGTTAACTTTTAATTTTTTTAATGTATAAATAATTTGGAATAAAGTAAAAAAAAAAAATTTACCAAAACATGTTTCAATTTTTGAACAATTGGGATCTCAAAATATTCTGAAGAACAGATCAGATCCTTTTAGATTACCTGCTTCTTAAATAAGTAGTTCTCTATTTCACAGATGGTTCTATTATAGAAAAATACTTGTGTATTATGAAAACATTTGAAAAACGGGGTTCATTTTCTTCTCTAAAGTAATTTTTCAGCATTCTTGAAAAATCACATTTAACAAGACATCTCTCACTAATCAAATGTCAAGCAGTACTTCATTCAATCAAAAAGTATTTAGGTAGTTTAAATGACTTAATGGGTAAAGAAGCATAACTCTTTGCAAGTTATTACATGACACTCAGTGACTTTATTGGTTTTATTATAAACTCTCCAAATCTTTGAAAATCCTTTAATAAGAAAACCCACCATGAATGAAACAGAATGACATGTTCTGAAACTTTGTAATATTTGTGAACACCTGATTTTTGTCAAACATTGCCTGGCACAACTTTTCTTGATCTACACCTTTAAATGACAGACTGCCTTAGAGAAGTTTGTGGACGTTGGTTGTATATATTCCCTACCAGTTCCTAATTTTTATATACTTCTTTAGTTTGTCTTTCTCTCTTGTTTATTGTTCTTCCCATAAACTGAAGGTAATGACATTGAAGTTTTTCTTTCCATTGCCTGAGAAAAGCAGTGTGGGGTTGACCGTGTAGGGTTTCACAGGTTGGGCAAACTCAGGTATAAACTTTGATTCACCATTTTGTGCAACACTGGAAAATCTCTAAAATATTTATACTTAAATCTCCCTCATTTCATTTCAGGTATGGATCTTTGGGCTTTGGGAGCAATCCTTGCCTGCCATGTGGAAGTGAGCGGGTTCCTTGGTCTATGTAAGTCTCTCAAAGGTCCGCATCCACAGTTCATCCATTTCCATCTTACCTTGACTCATGAGTGTAGATGTTTAAATCCAATTTTCTTTGCATTTCTTCTGTTTTTCTGGCACCATTTCTAGTAATGTTTCAAATTTGTAATAAAATAGTAACTGAAAGATAAAACATTCAAGTAAACTTATAATGAAAACAATCTGCAAATATTAAAAATAAATGGTGAGTAAATACAAGTATTTATTTGGGATATGAAGATTAAATGTTTTCAATATATTAGTGATGTTTAAATTACTCTCAAAATTCAAAATAATCTTGACCAAAATGACGTTTTTTAAAACCTTAGGTAATGTAAGAATTGTCAAATACCAGCTCCCCAAATATAATGAACATAATCTGTTCATAAATAAAGTTTCTAGGATGGTTCCACTGCTAAAAGAAAGCAGATGAAGGCCATCAAGACTTTTGCATATGTAAAATGACAAAAGGAGCTAGGGAAACTTATGTTATAGAGTAACAATTTGTTACTGGGTGTGTTTTATACTTAGATATGGGTGCAAAGTCAAACCACTATCGTTTATGTTTAAAATAATAATTATGAATATTGTCCAGAAAAATCTATTTTAGGAAGATATTGCTCCCCAAATTACTTAAAAAATACTACATTATGTTAAAATGAGTATATATGCATGTTATTTAATTTGCAGATCATTGACAAAATAGAATACGGTAGGTCCAAATAAGTCATTGATACCTATAAATCTGAAGGAAAAGTTGGCAAGGATACAGGGAAAACATACACTCTCTCACTGTTGGTGAGTCTGAAAATCAGTACAATCACTTTGGGAACCAGTATGGAGACTTCTCAAAATACTAAGAATAGGACTACCATGTGACCTAGCTATCCCAATCCTTGGTATTTATCCAAAAGAAATAAGATCAGCATACTATAGGGATACATGCATACCAATGTCTATAGCAGCACATTTCACAATAGCCAAGTTATGGAAAGTCTAGGAGCCTGTCAACAGATGAATGGATGAAGAAATTATGGTATTTACTCAGCAGTAAAGAAGAGTGAAATACATCATTTGCTGGTGAATGGGTAGAACTAGGGGAAAATCTTGCTAAGTGAAATAAGCCAGACTTGGAAACCAAGAGTTAGAAGTTTTCTCATATAGAGAAGCTGGGGAGAAATAAAGATTTTAGAAATGAGAGAATCTCATGAAAATGAGAGAACAAAAGACCAGAGGAAGGGGACTGAGGGGGATTCAGGAAGGATGGGAAAGACAAGGAATTATGAAATGAAATTAAATCATGCTATGTGCGGGTATGAATATGTTACAATGAATTTAACTTTTATATATAGTTATAATACACAAATTAATAAAATGATGAATAAATAGAAGGAAGACCAGTATAGTCGAAGAAGGGAATCTGAGGAGGGATGGAAAGGGGAAGAATCGTAGATTGAAATGGAGTGAACTATGTTATATACAGTTATGAATATGTCAAAATGAACTAATTTGTATAATTGTGATACACTAATAAAATATTTTAAAAACCTGTTGATATCAATCAAAACAGCTTCCTAGAAAATGTGGTCTCAAAGAAATTGAATTTTAATTCTGAGTTGATTTAAACTATAGTTTTTCTTCAAAGGATTTCAGAACACTTCTGTTTTCTTTGTTTTGTCCCATAGCATAATTTTCTCAAACTTTGTCCAATTCTCTGATTTCAGTTTTAACCCACATATTAATGGTCTACTGTTAGGCATGCTATATATTAGTATACAAAGAAGAGAATTGACTTTGAGTGCTTTTCAGAAGTGATCAGGTGGCAGTATTTAAACTTAATAAATTACAAGACTGGCTTATATTTATTGTAAGTCTATGATTCTGAGGGCTATGTGGGACTTTCTTCTGATGATGTTCAAGTTACAGGAAAACCAGACAAATTGGTAAGTTATTCTTTCTGACTTTTGTGCTATCTAAGAGAATATGAGGCAGAGGGGGAAGACAGTTTTCATTCTGGACAAGAATGAATTATAGATCATAATTTCAAAAGCAGGCAGTTTTATCTTTAAGTCCTGGCTCATGGGTCTTTTCATTTTTCCATAAAGTAAGAATGATATATATCGCATGGAAAATGTGAGCAAAATGCCTAGCAGAAGAAGGAATAAGAAGAAGGAATTCACCTGTCTTTAAATTTGCTTTTTTATTAGTCTGTTACCAGGAAAAGGCCTGCTCTTGTTTTAACACATAAAATTTATTCACATTTAAACATTGTATTAAAATCCCATTTATGTTTCAGAGTCAATTTTTAAGTATCCAAACTTATTTCCTGAGGAATACCTACTATGCCAATATGAATATAAGTGAACTTACTACATGAATGCATATCATATTCACATTCTAGTGCACTTTACTATTCTTTATCAAGAAATATTAAAATTGATATGCAGTCTGTGAATACATGCCACTTTTGACAGTATTTTGGCTAGTATATATCCAATCTGTAATTTAGGAGAGTCATTTTTTCTAACACACACACGCAAAAAATGGTAAAGAGAAAGCATCAATCGTTTTTAAAAAAAATTTTATATGAACTTTTTTATAACCAAGTAATTCATATAGGGAAATTCTCCTTTATAGAATTCTAGGTAATACATGCAGAAGAAAAGAAAAGTAGAATATTAACATTTTGGAATCCCTAATAAAATAATGGATTTTGGAAATTATAAACAGAAGCAGCTAAAAACATTAAGTAGAAGTTTTATGGTAACCTCTATATTAGGTGGCTCACACTAACAAGACCTCAATCCACAGATCAATGTTAACATCACACAAAAAGAAGAAAGGAAAACATGAAATATTTATCCTGATTTTATGCAATAGAATATACCACTTGTGAAATATTTATTTTTAAAATATAGAACCAGAAACTGCAAGCTTCGAAACTATCAATTCTCAGGTAATTCTGAGACTGGCAGACATACTAAACCATTTGAATTACAATAGCCAAAACTCAAAATTTGAAAAATTATCCTGCATTAGTGATCCAACTACTTGAACTAATGAACAATAAGGAGAATAAAAAGAGAGAAAATTTTAAGCCCAAAGGACTTAAAAGTGATTTTTTAAAAAAGTAATCAAACACAATATGGAAAATTTATATATATTTTGACATAAAAGTGTGCATATGATATAGCTATTCACATATATGTACATACCTGCTTGCATGGCCATATGTGGATATGAACACACAGAGTACGCAGTTACATATTCATGCACATAGCAGTGTTAGGCATATCTAGCTATGTGTAAAACATTATATAAACACATGCATATTTATACATAAAAATTGGGGAAATTTGAACACTAAAATGATATATTATTCCTTATGTGCCTTATGTCATAATAATGTTTTTTAAAAAGTCTATTTTTTAGTATATTTAGAGGAAGATGATATGGCATATGGAATTTACTAAGACCAATTTTTTTGACAGCAGGGTAAAGTGAAGTTGGTGACATCATATATTAAATGTGAGTGTTCTTTGGGCAGTAATTGGTGAAACAAAGTGATGGTAACATAGTAAATTGTTATAGGAAGTTTCTATGTCTGTATCTACTTGAAAACATCCATAGAATTTTTTAATCCAAACAGCAAAAAATAGGTTTCTTTATTTTTTCAATAAATAGTTAGCAACATGTTAGATATTGAATCTTTTGGGCTTTTTGTCTTAAGGACAAAGTATTGGACTGGAGATTTTGGTGTTTGCTGTAGCAACTTTGAAGTTGGCACATAAGTAATAGGTCTTGATTGCCTGCTACTGGTTCCCTTCATCTGCAAAGTAAAGATGATGAAGAGATCCTTGTCAAAGCTCCTGAATATTACACAGCCAAATAAGCAGTGAGATAGTGGGGAAGTACATAAACTCTTACAGCATCAGTGATATTGTTCTGAAATTTTTCTTTCTATGATGTCTCTGTCTGTTTTAGGTATCAGGGTTACTAGCTTTGCAGAATGAGTTTGGAAGGATTCTTTCCTTTTCTGTTTCATGGAATAATTTGAGATGTATTGGAATTAATTGTCCTTTTGAGTCTCGTGGAACTTGGCTGAGAATCCATCTGGTCCTGGGCTTTTCTTGGTAAGATTTTGATGGTGTCTTCCATTTCCTTGCTTGAAATTGATCTGTTTAAGTTGTGCATGTCCTGCTGGTTAAGTGTGGGTAATATGCCTCTAGAAATTTGTTGATGTCTTTGATGTTTTCTATTTTACTAGAGTATAAATTTTCAAAATAGTTTCTAATTATCTTCTGAACTTCAATAGTGTCTGTCATGATATTTCCTTTTTCATCACAAATTTTAGTAAATTTGGGTTTTCTCTCTTTCTTTTCATTAGGGTGGCTAAGAGTTTGTCAATTTTATTTATTTTTTCAAAGAACCAGCTTTTCGTTTTGTCAGTTTTTTGAATTGTTTCTTTTTGTTTCAATTTCATTGATTTCAGTCCTAATTTTAATTATTTCCTATCTTCTGCTCCTTTTGGTGTTGGTTTGTTCCTCTTTTTCTAGGGCTTTCAGTTGTAATGTCCGGTTATTTATTTGATATCTTTTACTTCTTTTAATGAATGAGCTTAATGCAATGAACTTTCCTCTTAGTACTGCCTCCATGGTGTCCCAGAGATTTTGATATATTGTATCAAAGTCCTCATTTACTTCTAGGAATTTTTTATCTACTCCCTGATGTCTTCTGTTATTCATGTGTCATTCAATAGTATATTATTCATTCTCCAGATGTTGGATTTGCTTCTATTTTTTATTTGTTATTAATTTCTAATTTTATTCCATTATGGTCAGATAGAACGCAGGGTAGTATCTCTATTTTTTTGTATTTGCTAAGACTTGCCTTGTGGCATAACACAGGATCTTTTTGGAGAAGGATCCATGTGCTGCTGAGAAATAGTGTATTTGCTTGTTGGTAGATGAAATATTCCATGTATTTCTTTTAAGTCTAGATTATTGATTGTTTTATTGAGTTCTACAGTTTCTTTGTTTAGTTTTTGTTTGGAAGATCTATCCAGTGGTGAGAGAAGTGTGCTCAAGTCACCCAGTATTATTGTGTTGTGATTGTTGAAGTTGAGAAGGGTTTATTTGATATACATGGATGCCCCATTGTTTGGGGTGTAGATACTTAAGATTGTTATGTCTTATTGATGTATGATTCCCGTAAGCACCATGAAATGACCTTCTTTATCTGTTTTTCACTAACTTTGGTTTGAAGTTCACTTTATCTGATGTGGGGAGGAAAACCCCTGCTTGTTTCTGTGGTCCATGCAAGTGATATGTTTTTCCCAGCTTTTCATCTTCAGTCTGTAATTGTCTTTTACTATGAGATGAGTCTCTTGAAGTCAGCATGTTGTTGGGTCTTTTTTTTTTTTTAATCCAATTTGTGAGTCTATGTCTTTTAATTGAAGAGTTTAGGCCACTGATATTCAGTGTTATTATTGAGACATAGTTTGTATTCTCAGTCATTTTGGTTTATTTCTGTTTTTTAACTTTATTTGGTTTCTCCTTTGATTGGCCTTTTTTTTTTTTTTTTTTAGTGTAGTTCCTCCCTTTGCAGAATTTTATTGTTGTTTTTCATTTTTTCCTTGTGGAATGTTTCGCCGAGAATGTTCTGTAGTTTAGGCTTTCTTGTTGTAAATTCTTTTAACTTGTGTTTATCATAGAAGATTTTTATTTTGTCATCAAATTTGAAGCTTAATTTTTCTAGATATAAGATTCTTGGTTGGCACTGATTTTCTTTCAGAGCTTGGTATATGTTGTTCCATGATGTCCTGGCTTTGAGGGTCTGGGTTGAAAAATCTACTGAAATTCAAATTGGTCTTCCCCTATATGTAATGTGATTCTTCTCTCTTGTGGCCTTTAAAATTCGATCCTTATTCTGTATGCGGGACATTTTCCTTATAATGTGCCTTGGTGTAGATCTGTTGTAATTTTGTACATTTAGTATCCTGTTAGCCTCTTGTATTTGGTTTTCCAATTCATTCTTCATGTTTGGGAAATTTTCTGATATTATTTCATTGAAGAGATTGTGCATTCCTTTGGTTTGAATCCCTGTGCCTTCCTCTATCCTGATAAATCTTAGATTTGGTCTTTTGATGTTATCTCATAATTCTTGGATGTTCTGTTCATGTACCATCTTCACTTTGTGGTCAACTTGTTTTCAAGGTTGTATATTTTGTCTTTGTTTTCTGAGGTTCTGTCTTCCAAGTGATCTAATCTGTTGGTGATGCTTTTTATTGAGTTTTTTACTTGGTTTATTATTTTCTTCATTTCAAAGGTTTCTGATTAGTTTTTTTCAGAATCTCTGTCTCTTTCTTGAAGTAGCATTTTCCTACCTATATTTGCTCTCTTATCTCTTTGTTGGTGTGATCAATAGTTGCCTGTATTTGCTCTCTCATCTCTTTCTTGGAGTTATCAATTTTTGCCTGTGTTTGCTCACTTATGTCATTCTTTAATTCACAGATTATTTTAATTATGTACATTCTGAACTCTTTCTCTTATACTTCATCTATTGCACTGTCAGTGGATTCTATTGTTATAGCATCTTGGTTTCTTTGGGGCACTTTTCTCCCTT
This sequence comes from Geosciurus inauris, assembly GCA_004024805.1. Classification (NCBI taxonomy): domain Eukaryota; kingdom Metazoa; phylum Chordata; class Mammalia; order Rodentia; family Sciuridae; genus Geosciurus; species Geosciurus inauris. The sequence goes on from PVHX01026848.1 coordinate 8,754, forward strand.
ATTTTTCATGTTGTCTGTGTGTCTTCCTCTCTTGCAGTACAGATCTGAGGTATTGCAGCTTCTACCCTACAATCTTGTAGTGTCCCTGCAGGTTACCAATACCTCACCTTTAAGGAGGATATCAATGTCTACAGTACCCAATGCAACCAATAAACAGCCATACATCAATTAGCATCTATTTTGACATTCACAGTTTTGTCACTATAAACATAAAATGATGAGTTTATCTTCCATCATATAGCCAATAGGTTTTCAAAAGGGCTTACCATTTCTAATGTTGGATAGCTGGGGGGAGTAGGTTGTCATGTTTATGAGATATGATATGGGAATATAGAGGTATTAGATTATAGGATGAGTGAACAATTAATAAAAATAGTTGGCTGTTAGCAGAAGAAAAAGGAGAGCGAGGCTATCCCATGCAAGTATCCCTGTTACCTCTGCAACAGTATTGTGTCTGTTAGTATACTGAGGAGAGATACCTCTGGTATAACTGGGACCACAGGAACCTTCGTGACTGTTTTTCTTGTCCTATTTATTGTCCCTAGATGGAAGAAACCATGCCCTTAGTTGGTGGCGGCAGTAGCATCAAGCCCATAAGTATCTTGGTGTTGGGCTTCCAGGCCCCAGTGTCCCAAGGTGAAAGCTGCTCTGGCTAAAGATGGCAGAGAAAGCAGCTGTGGTAACCCAAGATGGCAGTGTAAGTGTCTCAAGCTGCAGGCTACTGCTGTCAGAGATGGGACTGGAAGGATGGGCTGTACAATGGCCTTGGGTGACCTATTTGGTGATGCCACAGTGTTGTGTGTGGTGTTGCAATGGGCAGCTGCTTCCTTTCTCTGTCTGATGTTCCATGGTGGAGATTACAACATAGGGAGGGCTATGGCTGTGGTTGCAATGTCACAAAATGAAGGTGGTTTGGGTAGAGCCACACATTGGAAAATAGGGAACTGCAGCAGGCCTCTTCTCTGCCAACAGGGTGCAGGCTGTGGGTTGGGCCTATCTGGGGTGGCCTTGGCAATGGTCTTCTATGTCCTAGCTGTTGCCCCTAGATGGAAGTGGCCATGTCCATAGTTGGTGGCTGGATAGCATCAAACCTGTAAATATCTTGGTATTGGGCTTCCAGCCACAAGATGGCAGCCCAAGATAGAAGCTGCTGCAAATAATAATGTTGGTGGCAGCAGCAGGGGTAACCTGAGATGGCGTTGGAGGTATCTCAAGAAGACAGTAACCACTTTTAGAGATTGGGCTGAAAGAGAAGCCCAATGGTGCATTTGGGCAGTCTGTTGGGAAATGCAGCACTGTGGTGTGCAGATGTGCTCCTTTAGCATGGTAGGCAGTCCTGTGCCTGGGCCTGGGCTCCTCACATGTCTGCTGGGTGGTCCTGGGCCTGGACTCAGTGGATGTTGACAAGACTTTCTTGGGACTGCCTTGTCTCTGCAGGGGTAAAGGGGATTGTCTTGCACATCCCCCCTGCCATTTTTCAAATGTAAAAGAATGAGTTTCTTAAGATGAAGAGGATTGGTTATGCATTATTTCAGTTTAATAGCAGCTGAATATGTTTTCAGAAGTAAAATCTCTTTTGGATGGCCCTACTAATGACTTAGATCATACTAAGGACTGAGGCTATACTCATTAAGCTTCTGTAAAACATTTTAAGGATCTTTGACCTTTATCAAAATTAGAATATATGTACATTGGCTTATTAAAAACATATACTACTGGTATTGATAAAAACTAGAGAAATGGTGAGTCTATATTTTGACCTTGAATTATATGTAATGACCTTTTGATGACAGGGATAAGATTTCATGGTAATTCATATAACTGACACAGTAGGAGATATTGTGCACTTGTTCTTAATCTACCCAAATGGAGAATGAACGAGAGTCTTGCGAGAAAACACAGGACCACCAGTGGCAGTGTGGGCTACCTTGAATTTGCCACTTACATATTTATAGAAGCCCTGATCTGTCTGATTTGCTGTTTTTCCTTAGTAAAATTCAACAAATTTTAGGAGTATTGGACAGTTGTGTTCATTCAAGGATGGTGCATGTGGACATTATGGCATGAGATTTGAAGCAGGCCTTTAGTTTAAGTCTGGGAAGAGAGAATACAAAGATAGGGGGAATGTCTTTTTAGTGAATTTGACAGAGCCCCAGAGTTCCAGCAGAACCAGAGACTGAGGAACCTGGGCTTCTAGAAGCCAAGCTGCTCATCAGTGTAGGTCTCCTACCACAAGCTAGTGTGGTAATGAGCCAGTTTTTCTACTGTGTATGAGAGATGTTTCTAATCAGTTTTATTAGAATAGTTCAAATCAGTTATATTGAAAAAGGTATTATGTAATCCCTTAATCTTGCTATTTGTTTAACAACAACTTTGCAAATACTGCCATTAAAGAGATAATTAAAAATAGCTTACAAAGATTAAAAGATCAGTTATGATATTAAACAAAATATTAATGCATTAGCACTCTTCATACATTACAAGCATTTTATAGTGAGAATGAAGTACACAATTTTAAATTTTAAAATAATTGTTCACATAAAATCTTTTGTTTTATTGACATTTATTTTATCCTTCAAACCAGAAACAGTTAAATAAGTTCAAAGTTAAAGTGCAAGTATTTAGTCAGGTTATTCACTTTCCAATGTCACTTTAGGTTTTACACCCAGCTATAGAAGAACAGATCTTGCTTTGTCTCAAAGGGATTTTTCTGACATTAAAAGAAATTGAATACTTTTATCAGTTTCTGTGTCATTTTTCCAAAACAGCTGTTTCAAAAAATATTGACTGGGTTCACATGAAATATTTTGCCTTCTAGCTCCAGAAAGCACCAGGAGGATCTTTGTCAGTGTGCTTGACTGAAACTATGAACTGGTGCCAGTTCTCCAAGGAAAAGAGCAGTATCCTAGGAATCAGAGCCAATGTTCCCTTCCTAGCTCTGTTACTTGAGATAAAATAACAAGCCATAGAATAGCACAACAGTCACTAAGCTGACAGTACCTTACCATACGTACATGGAACATGCATCATTAAAAAGCAGTAGAAACATCCATTACCCTGTTGCTGGATCCTGTGGGGTCTGACTTTGGGCATTAGCTTTGGGTTCTGGATTCTGGATGGTGTTCTTCTGCCATGATGCCTGCTTTTGTATTCCCGTGCCAAACAAAAGTGTTAGTTTTCCAAGGCTCCCTAATGTACAAATTAAGCACATAGAGAAGGAATGAGAATAAAAATTTGTATTACAAAAACTGGAAAAAAAATTTCCCACTTCACTTAAGCTCTCTCTTTCAATTTCAATACAACAGAATATGATATTCCCAGTTAAAATCAGATTTGTATAATTTCAACAACATTGTCACAAATATAGTTCTTTTCTTATTTTCTCAGAAGCCAAAATGCAAAGCAAATTGGGAGACTTGGATCCAAGAATTCTAGATAGAACAGGTTCTTCACTTGGAGTAAATCCCCTTCTTTTTTTTTAAACATTTATTTTTTAGTTGTAAGTGGACAGAATATCTTCATTTTTATTTTTATGTGGTGCTGAGGATCGAACCCAGTGCCTCACGCGTGCTAGGCGAGCACGCTACCACGGCACCATAACCCCAGCCCCGTAAATCCCCTTCTTAAACTCTTCTTACTTATTCTTAGAATGCAAAGTAAACTTAACAGCCTTCAAACTCACTCAGAAAAAGTAGCCTGTCTTTTAATACCAATGAAAATGAAAGTAAAATATATCTCCATTTTTCAAAGAAATAAGTGATCTCCTGGTTCTCACATTTGTTGGATTTTTGTGGTATTGTCAATTAAATGTGGGTAATTACAGTTAATGGGTAAGTCAGCCCATGGAAATTTTATCTAGCCTTTACATTTTAAAATCTTTGAATGTCAAAAAGTATGTTTTATGTATTTATCAGGGGAATAAATACACAAAAAGTATGTTTTATGTATTTATACAGGGGAATAAATAAATAAATAAATAAATAAATAAATATCTCAAATACCAATTGATCCCTGAGAATTTGCCTTTTCTGTTGATCTGACTCTCAAGATTCTGAGTGTAGTTCATTCAGACCTGCATCTCCTGCTGGAGCAGAAACTTAAAACATTGTGCCTTAATATATAAAGTCAAAAAGATGAACTGTTACTTCATCTGTAATAAGTGCCATGGACTTATTTGTAGCAAATACTATTTTGTCAAAAATTTTCTACAAATTTGGAAGAGAATGCATTTGACTTTTGAGGTATTATCCTTTAAAGATAACCATTTAATTTATTACAAAAGATACCCATGCATACACAAAACACATATATAACAAAAAAGGTACGTCCATTTATTTTGATAATGTTTCTATTACTGTTAAAATTTGAGACTGTCCATGTGAATCAAAATTTCAGATAATATAAAGAGGCCACATTAGAGTAATTAAAATCTTAATGACACTCAATTAAAATGAAGGGGTACACTCAAATGGAAGGTGCATGCAATCATTCATAGAGGTGGAGAGCAATATGTTTGAAGAATTTCCCCTTTAATGTGACTGATGTATTTAGAATTATACTTCCTGAAAAATAGACAGAGTTGCTTTCTTACTCCTATTGAACACAAATTGCATACACCTTGACTTCTGCCTCCAAGTCATGCTGACATCTGTTGTCAGATATGTTGTGTCAGCTCGGCTCTGCTTAAGACAGGGTGTTTCCCATACCAATTTGATATTTATTTCTTAAACTAGGTTTTGAGGATATATATACATTTATATACATTTACAGATTATTTATTTATCTGTATTTACATTTATCTGTATTTATATATCTTTTTAAAATAATCCATCTTATTTAAATAAGCATTTTAACTATCATTTTGTTATATATAAATTGTTTATTTACCATCTGTCCCATTTACATTCTCAGAATTGTTTGTTGTCTTAGATTTCAGGGTAGGAAACCATGGAGTTAGTTCATGTAGATCTAATAGTTGGGAAGTGAATATACACAAAGAATTAGTACCATATATATGGCACTAATTGTAACAAAACCATTGAGGTGTACTTAGCTTTTCAAAAATAAAATTATGTTATTCTCATAAGAGTTGTTTTGATCCTACCACCTGAAGTCTTGAATCTCTAAATACACTAAATATTAATATTCTTCAATTTTTCTGCTAATTTGAGCTTCCTCTGGGTTGCTAAGTAAAGCCCTACTTGTGTTTCCAATATTCATGTATTTATACACAGAGAGGGTATAGGAGGGAAGAACACACAAAATGATGAAAATGGATACAAATCCTTCCCAAAATATTTATTTGAAGGAATCGTTATAAATGAACTAACACCAAGAAAATTTTGGAGATTTTTATAAATAATTTTAAATCAAATTCATACAGCACACACACATATTTCAGAGACTTCACATAGAAAGCTTTTTTATCTGTTAAAAGGATTGGCCCAGCAGGTAAAACTCTCCTGAGGTTTTCACAGGTATAGTGCACTCTGGTTAAGTGTTTCTCTTGTGGTGATGAATTAAGTCTTTATTTCTTTTTTTCCAACTTTCAAGTCTTATGAGAATGTTACTCTTAAGCTTTTGCTCATTTTTTATGAAAAACCTTCATTAAAAATCATAATTTTGATAATTCATATTTTTTACCATACCTATGCAGTACCATCGGCAATTCTTAAATGGAATTCTGTGAAGCTTTGGTCAAGTTTGGTAATGACCTTGGGTAGTGACCTATTTAATTCTTTTTCTCAAAAGAAAAATTGTCTATTTAAATTACAGGTTTTCCTTCACTCTGTACTTTTAAGATATAAACTAAGATAATTTGTACATGATGATACTAAAAATGGAATGAAAAATATACTGGTTTGTTGGAAATATTTTTAATCACTGGGTAGGAGGACTGTATCCCATCTCCATCATTGATAGCCTTCATTTCTTATGTTTTCCAAAGATACAGAAACAAGGAGAGTAGCTGTTAGTGAAGTGCACAAATTAAGATGAGAGCTTCAAAAAAAAAAAAAAAAAAACCCAAATTTGAAATAATGTGCTAATGATATGTGAGTAGAAGTCCATCAGAGATTATAAAATTAATAAGGAAGAGGAGATACAGGGAAAAGAGTAAAAATATTGGAATGATCAGAGGAAAAGAAGGGTTTATGGCATTCTTCTTGCATGTTAACTGCAAATGTTTGCATGTGGATACATTGATAGAGGAAATCTATGTATTTGACTCACATTTCTAAGGACTGAAAATTGTTTACAATGTTTAACTATATATTTGTTAATAGGATATGTAGCATGCATATGTATTATGTGCATGCATATACATTTACATACCTATTTCAAATATCAAATAAAAAGAGCATGATAAAATGTGCAGTAACATTTACAAAGCATTTTCAAAATACTTTCAAATATTTAATTGTAACAAGTTTTCTTTTATGAAGACAGATTTCAGCACGATACAAGAACAACATTTCTAGCACAAAAGAGAAATACCTGTCAAATGCTAACATTGAAGATTCAGGAGGCACTGAACCATTATAAAAATAATCTTTGAAAATGGGTTGTACTTTTACTAGTAAGCGGTGCTCTGGAGATGGTTCAAACATAAAAAGAGCCTTATCTCATAACCTTCCCTGTCCTCTAGGATCCTGTGATTCACTAGTCATCTGAATACTGCCTCTGCTCCCAGCCCCTGGGCTTTGCATCCATGTCAAAGTGCTAGATTTCATAAATTCTACTAGGTGCCAGATGGTATTCAGGGATCATTTCCTAATTAATCAGGCTCTTGCATGACATTCATTTACTCTTGGTATTATTGACATTTTATCATCGAAAACACATTTCATATTTAAAGAGTTTATCAGTTGCAGTTTAGTTAAACTGGTATAATAAGGGTAAAGTTCTTAAACTATAATGAAGGACTAATACTCTTGTACTTCCATTTCAAACTATTTAATTGTTTCAATGAGAAGTGGTATACTCATGTTAAAGCTTTATAGTCTAGATAACTTAGTTTACTAGTTTTGAACATTTTACATTTAAAACAAATTAATATTGAATGTGACAGTTTAAACTATTATGTTTGCATGTAAAATCTTATTCAGATGGGACCTAACAGTGACTAAAGTACATAAATCAGTCAATAAAATAAATAATGCCCCTACTCCAACCCCAGGAGATTGTAGTTAGTGGTCCTGAGCTCCACATACTGTGTTTCCCCAGATCAATTTACAAAGCCCCCTAGAAACCTGGTTTTTCCTCCTGAAAATGAGGATGATAATATTTTCCTCATGGAAATGTTTAGGGTATTAATTGAAATAGTGAAGTGAAAATATTCACTTGCATACAAGATATAACAATAATTTCTCAATAAATGTTACCCAAGTAATGTTCTGGAAATGGAGGAATAAGATCTTGTGGATCTTGTTCCTCAGCGGCAGTTGCCTTTTGTGAGCAATGCACAGTGGATCCATCGGAACTGAGTTGTTCAGGAAGAGAAGCCAGGCTGTCTGTACCCTGCCAGGCTACAGTGCCACACAGTGACAGAGAAGTCTGAAAGAGCATGTGGAAGCAGATGTCAGTTTTTCTCAAGCACCAGGAGGACGACGGGCTATGTCAGGCACAACCCAGCCTGGATGCCAGCTCCCACAACCTGGGAGCTCCTCAGAACTGCACAGGCTTCTTAGCATAGTCCAAGGAATCACTGCCTATGCTCTATAATATCTAGAGTTCAAAATAAAAAGTCCTTGATAACGAACGTTTTGGAAAATCACATATAGGAATTGCATACAAATATCCACTAAATAGATAGAAATCCTGAAGTCAATATTACAAAATTCTCCCTAATGACTGAATCCCTACTACAGAGATTGAGGACTCTCTCCATATAAATTGAGAATTTTTTTACCCTGCTTTAAAAAACATCTAAACATGTAGACTTAGCTGGTTGTTAAACTCAAATGTTATACACAGTTTTAATTTTGAATAGTCACTATCATATCATCGTTTTACTCTTCACTATGGGATATTGATTTGATACAAGTAAATGATAGATATGAGTTTTAAACTTTCTATATGGATTTGTTATATTTTTGAGGAATTGTTTTTAAACCATAAAACATAATATTATACTCAATCTTTCATATAAAGTCTCTCAATTGAGCCATAATAATTGAGCATTGAAAAATTAAAAATTATTTAATAAGATATTTATATCAAGCTAGAGCATCTTTTACAAACAAAGGCCACACTAAATTTCCTTAAAGGTGCCATGTTTCCAGGGCGCAATTTACAATGAAGAATACAAACTCTAGTGAGAGTTTGCAATCAGTTATTAAGGTTATAATTAACAATCCATAAAGGCCTAACTTTTTTCTGTACTTCTGAAACAGGCAGATGATATATTAGAAATTCCTAACCTTATTTATATAAAGTAATTATTCATCTGAACTCATTTATTTCAGAGTCCTGTCATTTCTCTAAATATAGTTCAGTTTCACATTGTATGCTGGCACTGTAATTGAGTAACCATCAAAGTATTATAAATACAAGAGCTTTAATTTGATTAAAAATGAGTTAAGGGTATTTTTATGGAAATCAGATTGAATAAAAATGAATCATGTAGGAACCACGGAGTATTTATGAGGATGTGGTGGAGGGACTGCTGAGATTTTTTCTAAAATGTTATCTCAATAAATTCACTGAAAATAGTCATCAATGTATTAAATTAGCTCTCATTCAGTGAAAAACATAAAATACACACACATACATATATACATATAATATTTATGTAGTAAAAATCAATGTTCTTCAGATTCAAGTGGCATTATCAGCTTATAAACTAATTACATTTGACAGGTACCAACAGGTGGATACTATGCTGCACTGTCCATGCCAATGTGAATGACACATGGGATAAGCCATGGGGCTCTCATAAAGGGTAGATATTTCAGTGTCAGAAAAATTTTTATTTTAAATTGTAGAATAATTCTTTTACTCTGTGCTCTAGATATTTATCTTGTCTTTGAGGTTTCTAATCTGCACACTACATAAAAAGAATTTTGACAATGCCACAGCTATGTGACAGAGGCCAGAGATATTATGAGAAACGTGTCTGATTCAAACCCAAGTCAAATGCCTGAGCGTACTGAGAACGCAGCTGGCACAACCTGTGTGTTTCAGGAAGACCCTTCCTCTGCAGTCTGAGGCTGCATCTGGCTCAGCACTGTGCCTCTCATCTGGTTTCCTCACTTCCACAACCCTTTTGGGGCCCATGTGCGTACGTAGATTTTAAGTCTCTGTTTTCAGAGCAGAGTATCTCTTTTTTGGGGGGGACACTAGAGATTGAACTCAGGGGCACTCGGCCACTGAGCCACATCCCCAGCCCTATTCTGTGTTTTATGTAGAGACAGGGTCTCACTGAGTAGCTTAGCGCCTCGCCATTGCTGAGGGTGGATTTGAACTCATGATTCTCCTGCCTCAGCCTCCCTAAGTGCTGGGATTATAGGCTTGGCTCCACCGCACCCGGCTCAGAGCAGAGTATCTCTTAAACTCCTCTCAGTGTGGATATAAGCATCCCCTCTCATTTTTTTCCACCATGCCCTTTGTCTCCTTTTGCATAAAACTTCCTAAATCATCAGTCAATAAAGGCAAAAATTCCAGCGAAAGTCTTGGCACTTGCTAGCCTCTTGGTCTAAGATGGACAGTGTGTAGTAGAAGAACACACGATTCAGGCTGTTTAAGAGTCAGGGTTTCAGGAATTGCTGACAGATTGGCCTGGAGGGGTAGAGAAAAGAGAATTAGGAAGACTCTAATTTTGACTTCAAAACTCTTTGTATAGTAGAACCATTTTTTAAAAATTTTATTTTTATTATTTATTTATTTATTTAAATGCATTTCAAGCCATAGTACATATATAGAGCTCAATTTTCTATCTCTCCGGTTGCAAACAAGATAGAGTCACACCATTTGTGTCTTCATACATGTACCTAGGGTAGTGAGCAAAAATGGTGGAATGAGATGGACATCACCACCCTAGGTTCATGGTAGAACCATTTACTGAATTGGGGGAAAGTAGGACATAAACAAGTCTAGATAAAGGGTTGAATTCAGAGTTTTACTTTACATAGTTAGTTGTCATGCTTAAAGTGTACCCAGCTGAAAAATGTTTTGAAGAAAAAAAAACAAAGATTTCCAGAATAAAAAAAATGCTTTAGAACTTACCCTGAATAAATTTTTTTAGAGAATTCCAATATTATCAATGAATAACTCACCCTTCAATAGTGATTTTAGACCTAAATCTATACAGTTTATAGGAAGATAAAGAATATTGCCCTTTTTCATGGATCATTTGTGAATTTTGTTTTGAAAAAAAAAAAAAAAAACTGCTTCCCAATTAGTCATCACTGCTTTGCTGATTCCACCAGTATTTATAGTTCAATGATTTGTCCAAGAGCTAAGATAGACATGGCTCCTGCCTGTATGGAATTTATGTTGTAGTTGAGGAGTCATATAAAAACAGAAATAAACTGTGAAAAAAAAAAAAAAACAGGGACTGGCATAAATGCAGGAGAGGACTTGATAATGAGAATTTTAAAGAATACTTTTTGATGATTATATTTAATTTGAGAAATATCAAAAGTTAGTGGCCATGTAAGCAATGAGAACAATCATACTTTAGGTGGAAGAAGCAGTATGGAAATGACCTTGAATTGGCCCCAAACTGACCATGGCCAAGAACTGAAAGACACCAAAATGACTTGACTCTATTGGAATAAAGAACATGGATGCCTAAGTGGCTGGAAAAATCAACTGAAAAGAAATTGTATGCAATCGTAGGCACTTTCAATAGTTTGGAATTAATTCTTAATAATACATAGTTACTAAAGAATTTTTAGCAAGAGACTAATAGTTCCTCATACATGTTTAAGATTTCTTTTGCATTTGTGTAGAGAATTAATTAGAAGAATAAAGGAGAAGAAGTGAAAAAGCAGTTACTCTCAAAATATATTGACTATACAAAATATTACATGTATTTTATAGCACACTATGGAGTTCTAGAATAGACACACTATATTGCTTGTAAACTACCTACATTAATTTTATTGTTAAATTATTTATCATTTTTAGCTGCATAAAATGACCTTTAGTAAAAACCAATGAAGAATAGATACTACTTTTTTTTTTTTTTAATTAAAGAAAACGTTTTGCTGGGCATGGTGGTATATACTCTGAGACAAGAGGCTGAGGCAGCAGGATCGCAAGTTCAAAGCCAGTTTTAGCAACTTAGTAAGGTACTAAGCAACTTAGCGAGACCCTATCTCAAAAAAAAAGAAAGAATAAAAAATAATAATGACTGGCTCAGTGGTTAAGCGTC
>PVHX01026849.1:0-20186 GCA_004024805.1 Geosciurus inauris
CCAGCCACTAGGATCTGTCTTTACTCACCACACTCTGACACCAAGTCTGTGGGGTTTTCCATACCAGCAATCAATTCTCCAACTCTCCAGACACCAACTGAGTGTTCAATGATTCAGTTTAATTCTGACACTAACTACCTGGAGTTAGTGACACTGACCAACTGGCTATAAATCAGGGGCTCCCAAGTCCACTTCCCTAGGTTCAATAATTTGCTTGAATGGCTCATAGAACTCAAGAAAGCATTTTGCTTACATCTACTAATTTGTTATCAACAATTCAGATGAATAGTCAGATGAAGATGTGTGTAGGGCAAGTTCTGGAAAGATCCTGAGTGCAGAACCTCCCATCCCCCAGAATTGGAATGGGCCAACCTATGCTCGTGTGGTTGTACCCTCCAACCCAAAGGCTCTCCATACCCCATAGTTTAGGGGGGTTTATGGAGTTTTTATTAAGCAGACATGATTGATTAAATAATTGGCCATTAGTGCTTGACTAAATCTTTAACCCTTTTCCCCTCTCTAGAAGTCAGGGGGTTGAGAATAAAATTCTAACCCTCGAATCATAGGATTGGCTCCTCTGACAAATCGTCCCTGTCCTGACACTGATTAGGGGCCCACCAGGTTTCACTGCATTGGTGTAAGCTCAGGTATGGCCTGAAAGGAGCATGTTATGAATAAAAGGATATGCTCCTTTCACCTTTATCACTCAGGAAATCCCAAAGGTTTTAGAAGCTCTGTGCTAGGAACCCAGAACCAAATAGATGTTTCTTGTATCACATGAGCTATAAAAGTGCACTGATTGCACTAGGCTCACAGAGAGGTGGTAAGGTTTGGATGGGATAATCTGTGTAACAGGCCTGATGTGGTCCCATGTTTATTTCCTACACCCCATGTGGCCATTCACATATTTGGTTCTTAATCATTCACAAATTACATCATCAAGAAACATATTTGTGTGAATGAACACTCTGACAGATACAATTTCCTAGGTAACTGAGGGTTAATTACAAATCCTCTTTTGTTCCAATCCTTGTTAAAAAAACCCTTAGAAAATGTCAGAATCCATTTTTCTTACACGCAGTGAGCATGATTTAATCTTCCATTCATTTTGAACATCAGTCCTCATTACCCAGGGCTGCAGGTATAGCCAAGGATGATGTGGGATACTGGGACTAACATGCAGACTAATTTAAAAAATTAATTTCAAATGTGAATTTTCTTAAAAAGTAATTTACCTTTTTATTCAGACCTTCAACAAAATGCCCATATATTTGAAGTTACATAATTGAAAGCCAGATAACGAAACATTCTTTCTTTATATGCAATTACCACTCAAATATTTATTCATTTAAAAAACGTACATTCAGAGCCTAGTATGTGTTAGGCAAGGGACAGTTGTACAAGATAGACATGATGGTTATCTGCATGATGCTACTATCTAGTGGAGAACATAAAGAATTAGCATGGAAAGTGCTGGGGGCTATGGGAAAGCTATAGCAGAAGTCCCAACCAAGTCTGGGTTTGGGACTCATAAGGGTGATGGTCAGGTCAGGAAAGCATTCTGAAGAAAGTGATGCTTAACCTACCAGCTGCAGGGTGAGTCAGAGTTAGGCAAAAGGAAAATGTAGAAGAGTCTGAGAGAGCACCTGGTGTTGTCCCAGGTGCTGAGGTCAGTTTGGTTGGGACAGAGAATGGGAATGGGGAGATGAAGAAGGGGGAAGGGAGGGCCAGGTCATGCCACTTACTGATGTCTAATGGGAGGCTTGCATTTGTAGTTACTCCTTCTTGCATTGGGTTTTTATTTGGCACCAGGAGTGCTGGAGACACTGAATGTGTCAGCACTGGCTATGCACAATAAGCAGGAGCAGCCCTGGACCTCAGGATTCACATAGTCAGATGGAAAAGATGGTTCTGTAAGGGCAGGTACAGAATACAAAGATGGAGCCATGCCTGTTTTGTTAACTGCTCATTCTGAGTGCCCAGTCCATTTGTCTGCTGGGATTGAGCAGGCATTCAATGAATACCTGGTGATTGACTAGATGCATGAGTGGAAGATTGGTTTAGCCTTCACCACTCAACAGCTATTTGAGCCATTTCCTTTAGCCTCTGCTGTATACACATCTTGAAACACCTCTGACCCATCACAAAGCCAGGGAATCCTCTGCAGAATGTTCTAGAAACTAGTACAGAAAAAAACACAATTTGACCTTGCTGTCATGGAACTTACAGAATAATGTGGTAGATAGGCATTAAATAACTAACCACAAAAACAATTATGCACTGTAATTAAAAATTATGGCATGCAATTCAAAGAAGATGTACGTGGTGAGCATGTACGGGGCCCCAGGAAGGCTCTCGAGAAATCTATTTGTGAATGAGGTCCTGGAGTGACAAAAGGAGGGGAGAAGAATGTCTCAGGAAGAGTAAGCACAGATGCAAAGGCTCCAAGATGGAGTGTGGGTGCAGTTTGTTCAAGGACAGGGGCCAGCCTGGCTGGACTGCAGGAATTAGCTGAGAAAGGCCGAGATGGGGCTGCCATATGCCAGGGGCTCCTTCCTCACTTAAGGGCTCTCAGCTGCTTTAGAGATTTTGATCTTTGGTCTAAGATACTGGGGAGTCATTGAAAGTTTGTGGACAGGGGAGAAATGTGACCAAATGACACTGGCTGCTGTGAGGAGAATGGATTGATGAGGAGCAAGAAAGGACATAGGGACATACAAGCATACACCCTCCAACAGACGAACAATGCCGTGGGCACAGAGAGTAGAAGGGACATAAAACTGAGATCTGATTAAGAGAGGACACAAGTCCTTCCAAATTATTTCTTTCTAGTCTTTTTGAAATGACACACTCCTTCATCTTGCATTAAGGTGGGCACTAGTAAGAGGGCTTGTTATTTATTTTGTAATCAATTTTGTGGAAGAACAGATACAGTGTCTCCTTTGTGGCTGAAATTCTCCGGACAGGATGTGGGTCAGCAGATAATTTGCCAGAGCCCGTTTTCAGAGGGGGCTGGGGCCCGGGGTGCAAAGCTGGGCAGGAATGGAATCTACCCTGTGTCAGCCATTGGCTTGAAACAGAGCATTAGCACATATTCAGTGTGGTCTGGGAGCTCCCCTTTGGACACCAAACCCAGTCCTTATCTCATTTTTCCATTAATAATGAGCTGTTAAATCACATTGCTCATGCCATTTGCAGAGATAGCAATGTGCTGGCCTAATTGTGGCTGCCCCCATACCCCATCATCTCAATTTCCTTCCTAATGGCTCTGCAGAGGGAGCAGGGCTGCTTGGGAATTAGACTCCGGGTACCACTTCCTCCTCTCCAGCAGTCTCCAGTTTCAGAAACAGGGACCCTCATTGCTGAAATGAGTAGGCTCTAAGGGTGAGGGCACCAGGGAGGGGAGACCACAGCCATTAGCATCTGCGCTCTCCCTCCTCCCCATCTCTGCAGAGACTCTCTGGGGAATGCTAATGGGTTGAGGAAAGGGGACTGGTGTGGCAGGCTGGACCTGTGCTCCTTTTGCTCCTGCTAGCTCCCTGAGCCTTTCAGGCAGCCTCCTCACTTCTATCTGGGTTTTGTGGGTAGCATGGACAAGCTGCTGACTTCTTGGGATAAGGCCAGCTGATAAACAAGGATAATTATGTTTGTGGGTTTGGAATCACTCAAAACCAAAGGTGAAATGATGCACCGCAGAGGAGGGCTTTCCCCAAAGAAGCCATTTCAGGTCTGGCTGGAATGAGGTGCATATCTCAGACGTAGGGAGGAGAGCTTTCTGTTATTGTTGAGGGAGTCCAAGCACTGGAGGGCTGGCCAGAATTAAGGGTTAGGGCAAGGGTAGTCTGTAGAAACCTGCAGAGACGGTGGGAGATGTTGGCTTCATAGGAAGGGGCTGGGGCTCTGGACCCACCCTGCCACCAGCTGACTGTGTGATCTCAGACACGTCTCCCCTAGATGCATAGGCCATAACCTAGTCTTTAAAATGAGTGTGACATCAGCTCTATAACAGGTACCATCCGACTTCAGGCGCATGTCTCATTTCCAGAGCCAGAGAAGGCACAGAAGTGAATTATCTTGGGTTTTGATTATAGCTGCTCCTTCCATTGTGAGACGAAAAAAGGTAACTGGCCCCTTTTGGGGTGAGATCTGGGATGCACTCTTGTCCAAAGAGGTCTTCCTATCTGCCCTCAAAGTTTCTGAAATTCCCATGTTGGATCTAAATAGAGAGGGAGGCCAGACGCTGCAGTGGAAAGAGCCTGCGCTTTGGGAATGAGACACGAGCTCTTGGCAGAGTGTTGCTCACACCTCCTCCAATCACTGTGGCCTGTGTCCCAGCTGCTGCCACCCACAGCAACACCCTCACTAGACTCTCTGAGCTGAAGCCCTGGCAGAGTGGCCCTCATGTCGTACATGCTAGACCTCATCCTTGTTGAGTTGCTCCTCACCGTGAGACTTGGATGAAATGCCACACTGCAAGTCTAGTCTCAGGGGTCTTCTCAGTGGCCACCCAGGGGCTGAGTGATATAATGTAGAGATATATTTGGACAAACAGGAAGGAAGAAACTTTCTCCCTGCCATTGACTTTGAGATGCAGTTTGTCCTTGCAAGTCTTTTGTAGAAGTCCCATGTGCTGAGCAAACACAGCTGCCAGGTGACCTGCTACATCTGTCCTCAGTGTGTGGCCAAGCAGTGGCCAGCAGAGTTGGGTGTCTCATTACAACCTTCTGTCCCTTTCCTTGCTCCTCTGTCCCTTTTCTTGCCTCAGTGTCCTTTTCTCCTCACTGGCACTGCCCTGAATTTGCACTTCTTACAATGACTGCACTTTAACTCCTGCTTGAGCTTTGCTTTGCAGAGAGTCCAGGCTGACACATCCACCTTGAGGTTTGGATCTGCTGCTCACTGACCATACGTGCAAATTCTTCACACCTCCTAAAGAATCAATTTTCTTCTTTAATAGGCATCACAATAGCTATCAGTTGTGAAGGATACTTAGCCCAGGGTCTGGTGAATACAAATAGTAAATGCTCAATTAAAGACAGCCCCTTCTGTTATCATCTTTATGATGCAGCTGTCACTGTTTGTGGCAGACATGGTTAGCTGTCCACCAGAGATGTGTGCCCCTCCCGCTGTGAAGAGTATAGCTCGGGGTCCTACCCAACCAGGAACTTCCTTCCTCAACCTTCTTTGCATCTAAGGAAAGCCGTGTGACTAAGTTCTGGGCAGTCACATGTGGGTACACGTGATGTAATGCCTCTTTCGTGCTGGCTCATAAAATAGTTTTGCTATAGATTAACCATGTGCCGAAGAGGCCAGAGTGTCCATCAGCCTGGATCCTGGAGTGACTAAAAAGCAGAGACCCCTCCACCTCATTCACCAGATTTTCCCCACTGTGTAAAATTGAAGTCCTCATGAATACGAAAAGAATTCCTGGTATCAGACCACCAAGATGTTGGACCTTATGGGTTTTAGCAACCAGTATCATCTTAATAATTATGCTGCCATTGCTATTATTGCTTTAATTTACAACATCATTACTAATTATTGTAAGTAAGGGCTTCTCCAAGAGGAGAACCTGTTTTGGTTTTTCCATTGGCTGAGCATGTGAACAGTGGAGTTAGAGAGTCTGGATGTGAAGTCCAACTCCATCACATTATTAGCTGTGTGGCTTCTGTGCTGAAGGACTGTCACTAAAATATGGGTCATGTGTGTATTATGAGAATTGGCTAAGAAAATCTATATAAAGAATAAGACAGTGTGTGGCATGAGTTCAACAGAAGTTAACACATGACCACCATCTCCTCTGTCACCACTATAGTCTTCATCACCATCCCAACCATCATTTGTCCCTAGAGAATAGACCACTGAGTGAGCAGGGTAGACCGACTTTAGGGTTGAAGAGAGACATGTAAAAGCTTCAGAATATGGTGCACAGGCTTGAAAAAGACAATGGAAAAACAGAAAGAGGAAGTGATATGGTTCTAAAGACAGGCATGCCTACATCATAATTCTGGAAGATGGTTTTAATTCTACTGGCCAACATGCATCTTCTGAATGCTTGCTTGCTGCAGGCAGAGCACCATGCTGGGTGGTGTGGGAGGAAAGGGGAGAGGACACACCAGGCTTGGGACTAGGCACTTCCTGTACTTTTACTTGTTTAGGCTTCACCACAAAATATACTGAAGTTGCAATGACCCCCTTTTTATAGAAGAGGAAGCTGATGGGAGGTATCTGATGGAACTTGCCCAGTCACACTCATTGTGGGGCTGGGATTTGAATTGTAACTGAACAGAGCCATATCCATTCACCAAGGCTAAGTCAGAGAATTTTTAGATGTAGCTGTTGGAAAAGGCAGGAAGTGTCAGTAGACAGGTAGTTGCCCTCCCTTTACCACTACACTAGCTGGCTGCATGGCCTTGGGCAAATCTCTTTATAATATATGGACATCTGATTTTTTATTTATTTTTATATGTTTGTTTTGCTGGGGATTGAACCCAGGACCTCATGCATTCTAGGCAAGCACTTTACCACTGAATGACAGCCTTGTCCCTTTAAAAAAACTTTTGAGACAGGGTCTCGCTAAGTTGCCCCAGCTGACCTTGAACTTGTAATTCTCCTGATTCAGCCTCCTGAGTAGCTGGGGTTACAGGCATGCACCACCATACCCTGTCCTGCCTTTTTTTTTTTTTTTTTTTAAAGAGGAAGAGGGAGAGAGGGAAGTCACATTTGTAGAAACCCTACTAGGTTCTTTAATAGAGCAACTAAATCATATAACGTATATAATATAAGGAGATGTTATTCTTTCCATTTTGTACATGAGGAATACTGAAACTTAAAGAGAGATTAAGTTATTTGCCCCAAACTTCAGGCATATCCAACTTCTTAGGTATGTGTGTGAACAATGTTTTCGTGGCATTAGAGACCAAAGTCATTCCAGGTCACTGCATAGTGCATCCTCAAGACTTCTTCCAGATCTTAGTCTCATCTGTAGAATTCCTGCAAGAAGTGATGGAAAGAGGATAACAATAAGGCGGTCTAGCTCTGGGTCCCCCTGCTCCCTCTTCCTGTGGCCTCTATGTGGAAAGGGGGCCACACAGCCACTTGTGCCCAGGAGTCCCCCATTTCTTCCCACAGACTCACAGCTTTGGCTCTAGATGCCTCCATTTTTTTTAAAGATGGGGGAGGAGCAATCTGAATGCTAATTTTGCATCCTTTCTTCTTCCCCTCCCAGTTCTAGTATGTGTTCTGCGTCATTAGACAAGACCCAGCCAGCAAAGAGAGCAGGGCCAGGGGTTGTTTGCGTTTAAATGAAAGTTGCCACAACTTGAGAGTTAACTGCTTCAATAGGCAGCTCTCAAGGGAACAGAGTTTTGGGGCGTGTCGGGGGATTTTCTGCTTCTTAATGAGCTGCTTCCAGCCCTCCAGGTAATCACAGGGGGTTGGTGATTGCTTTAGGGGATTTGATAACAAGAGTGAGGACTGCCTCTCAGAGGGTGCACCCGCCTGCTGGAGTTCTTATAAATGCAAACAGCTGGATTGTAGAACTGCTTGGGGCTCCTCACACATGGAGGCCAGAGTCTGGGGAGAGAGAGAACCAGGTCATCATAAGCACCAATATCCCTTTAATGTGTCGATCCTATCTCTGTCCTGGAGGTCCCATGAGTTCCAGGCCTGGATCTGTGTGAACAGCTGCATGGCACAGATGTTGATATAGCTTGGGCCTGGTGAGGGAAAAGCCTGCATCAGCCCTGCCACACAGGAGCCAAAAGAGGAGTCTCCCAGCCTCCATGATTCCACTTCTTTCCTAGGAGAGGGAATTAAGCGAAGCAAAGAACACATCATGAGCAGGGGCTGCTGGGTGGATCAGAATGGAGTCCTGGGTCTCCCTTCCCCAGATCCAAGAAGGCCTTGATCCATTCACTGTATGATTTGTACTGAGCCCCACTTTTGCCCGGGGACCTATGGTAAAAGAAGGATGTTTGTTTTCCAGTCCTAACTGCTTCATGGTTTCCAAGACACTTCCTCCTACCCTCACTTGAATAGGTTGTGTGGAGCAGGAGGTCAAAGCCTGAGCTCTGGAGTCTAACAGTGGGTTCAGATCCCAGCTCTACCACCTCCTGGCTGAGACACAGCTGGACACAAGTGTTTAATTTTGACTTCTGATCTGCAAAATGGGGATTGTAATTCCTACCTCACAGAGGAAGATAGTACAATGCATTCCCAGCCCTTCACTCAGGCTCCAACATGTACTTAGCTGCTATCATAGTTGTTGATTCTTGTAGCACTGTGAGGTAGCAAGGGTCAGTAGTAAGCACCCCCAACTTGGAGTGTAAGCTTGTGCCTTGGGCAGAGACCATGTCATATCTCTCTCTTACTATCAGAGCTAGTCACAGAAGGTCTCTTTCTGGACCAACTAGGAACTGAGTTGATCTGTAAAAGCATCCCGGGAAGAGAATACTTCTGCCTTTCTTGTTTATCCTTACTGTTCCAGGAACTGGTCCTTCTGTTGGATTTTTGCAGTGAGACATGAGAGATGAGGCATAAAGACCCTCACTCCTACCCCTAGCTCCACGAGCTGTTCAGAACTCAGGATTCCAGCCTATCCCATTTCTTCTCTCCACGGACAAACACCCTGGCACCCTGGTTTCATATGAGCTGTTGCCCCCACTCCCCGCAAGGCAGTCAGCATGGCCTAGTTTTACTCCAGGACCACCATCAGGCCTGGCCATCTCATAGCATGCATCAGAATATCAGTGGTACCCTCAGAGGTAGCCTCCATAAATAAATGGCAAGGGTCCCCAGTGCCAAGATACACTAGGAGGTCTGGCACTCTCCCCCATCCTGAGTTCATTTTGTTCCAGGATGCTGGCACTTGGTTCTCCAAGGGCAAGGCATTTTCTATTTAGCAGGACATACTGTTTTGTGGAATCTGGGCTGAGCATTAGTTTCATGAATTTGACCAGTTACCTAACCCCTCCAATCCTCTATTTCTTCATCTGTAAATGGGCTAACACTCCTTGCTTTAGATTGAGAGTGTTGAATGAAATAACATGTATAGAGCATGCTGCCCAGCAGATCGTTAGCACTCAAAAATACCACCATTTTTTCTTTTGTTCACACAGTAATTAGTTTATACATAAAGCCTCTTTGTTAGTAAAATTATGGTATGTGAAGGAGGGGAGAGAGGGAGCCAGAGAGTCAATCTGCTCTCCAAGAGTGACTGCTAAGAAAACAGAGCTGTTTGGAGTATGGTTATTTATTTGTAAAATAAACCACCCAAGATTGCACACAGTGTGGGATTATTTTTTTCAAACTGTGAAATGCAATTTGTATAACATGATCTATGGATTATTAAATTTACTTAGCCTTGAGCAAGCCTGAAATTGAGTAATTATTTTTGGTTTTCTCTACTCCCTGTCTCCCAGCCCCAGCTCCTAGGTCTGATAAGTCACCATGGACTTAGTCCGCAGTTTGGAGAGCTGAACCCAGCTGGGCTTTATGCTGAGAAAAGGCAAGTGTGGCCTTGTAAGCAGCGGGGATAAGCAGAGTACAGGCTCTTGAAACACTTCCCAAGAGAGGCTTCTAGGCCATGCGGAGGCCTGGTTTGAAAGATGGGACACAGGAAGTAGCAGCCACAGGCATTATGCATTGGTACCAATCCCACAGGGAGGGCCCTGGGACTCCTATACCCCCAGGCAGGGACTGCCACCTCCCTGGATGACCTCCTTGGCCTGTCTGAGTGTGTGTGTATGAATGGGAGGGGAGGGCAGGGCCCAGACTGGGTGCTTCTGTCCATCCACATCTGCCTTCCCCACCAAGCTGTGTGCCTCTTGAGGGCAGAGCTGGATCATGACAGTGCCTTCCATGTCCCCAGTGCCTGGCCCAGAGCAAGACAATGCTGGTGCTAAGGAAACAGCTGTGGGCTCCCGTGACACCCCTGCCCTTCCTTCTGCAAACTCTCTCAATCCTGCCCTCCACTTTGTGGACCAGTGGCTTCATTCTGTTCTGGTGAGAACAAACCAGACATCCAGAGCAAAGGGCAAGGATCTTTTATTCCCTTTTCTATGGAAATACTTGACAGGAAGGGAGTCTGGTCTGAAAACTATATCATTTCCAATTCACCACCAGGATCTCGTTTAAGGAAAAAAAAAAAAAAAAAAACCTGTCTTAAGTGTTTGGAATGGAAAAAACTGACTTGTGGGATGATGGCCTAGACCAGGGACTTGGAAGTCCCTATACCACTGTACCATGGAGCTTCAACAATATAGAATCTAAGGGTTTTATAAAATCCCCTGCTGAACATCTGGGAGCCGCCAGGCACCTGTGTCCATGTGCAGTATGATGATTGGGCTCCTGAGTGGCAGTGGGTCACTTGTAATGAGTAGCATTCAGAGCTGCCGTGCCACCTGTCCCCTTCTCAGTGTCTAAAACCAGCTCTTCCGAGTCACAGAGTGCTGGAGGAATACCATTTTTGTAGCAAGAAAATAGCTCAGTCCATCCTTTCTGGCCAGAGCCACCTCAGGCAAATCGCTGGTGCAAAGCCCCGAAGTCATTTGTTATGTCCTGTAGCATAAATGGCCAAACAAACAAACAAACAAAAATCTCTTTCCTAATCCTTTAATGGCTTATTCAAACAGTGCATAATCAGAACTTTTGCTATTTCCCAGCTGACAAAAATGCCCTATTAATAAAAATGTCAGAAAACAGCACATTCTCAGTCTTGTTTGGACTTTTGAATTAATATCTCCTGAGTTTTGAATTAACAAGATTTTCCTAAATAACCTACGTAACTTCATCATTCACAGCGAAACCCAGCCACTGTGTTGGCCTCATCAGCTTGGTCTAAGGCACAGGTGCCACTGTGTACAGTTCTCCCTGAGGGTGTGGATTCTCCTCTCTCAAGAGCAGGGTCATGTGTGTGGCCGCCTGAGCACTATGGTGCCAACTGGTGGGTGAGTGCATGAGTCTGCGGGGTCAGGCAGGGTCTGTACTAGTTTCTGAATTAGGCATGGAGTTATGATCAGAGGGAGTAGAAGGCCGTTCCCAGAGGGCATCAGGGCCTTCTATCTGGTAGGGGCAGCCACTAGCCTTTAGGGCCTTCTCTAGTTACCTTCTCATTATAGAGAGATACAGAGCTCCCCAACTCTACCTTGGGGCATAGCACAGGCAAGAAGCTTGTCGAACACAGGGCCCTGGCTCTGTCCACCCCTAATTCATATCTGATCCTTCCCTCTCCCTCTGCCCCAGAACTTAGTTCTGGGGCTGCTGTGCACCGTCTCTGCCTCTTCCTGTTCCCTGTACCTCCCCCATTCTCTGTCCTATGACTCCCAGATATTCCTAGACAGCTGCTTTTATCCTCTAGGCAGCACAGAGCCTGGACACCACAGAAAGGGGAATATCATCCCCCGACAGACTCACTGTCCACCTTCTCCTTTCTCCAGATGGTGTAAATCTTCCCTTCCCTTTTCTTCCTCCCTCCTTCTCTTCCAACAGCCACTTACTGAGCACCTATTCTTAGCTCTGTGCTGGCTGCACACATACAGCAGTGGAGCTTACAATCTAGAGGTAGAGAAAGATTTGAAAAGAACAATTTTGCAAATAGCAAATTAAATACAGGCAACTTAGGCGTTGCAAAGGAGAAATACAGGACACTAGGAGAGCAAGTCACAGTGAGACCTGGCCTGCCAGTCTGAAAGGCTGGCCTGCCAGAGAGTTTTGCAGCTGAGGCTGAAGATGTGGGGGAGAGTTTCCTAAAAGGAAAGCAGGGAAGAAGAAGAGAATTCTAGGAGAGGGAACAGACTCACAGCTTGTGCAAAGGCCCTGAGGCAGGAAGGAATGAAGCACATTCAAAAACGTGGAAGTAGAAGAGTCTGACTGGACTCTAGAAAGTGAGCAACAGCTGTGGTAGTGGGCAAGGACAGGTCAGCAGACACTGAAGGCCAGACGACCCGAAGTGAGCAGGGGGCTGTTGAAGAAGACTGACACAAGGTTTCCACGTGAGGTGTCCTCACAGCTGTAGTATCAGTGGTCTCATCTCACTGCATGATCCACACCACCCTCTGACCATGCAGTACCCATCTGATCAGTTCTGATAGGTTTAAAAAATAACCCTCCAAGCCAACGTTTCTCTCTTATTCCTTTCCTTTCTGTTCCTTTCACCCGAATGGATAGCCTTGTAAAATCTGTCCAACTTAAGGTGAATTTAAGGAAATCCTTTCTAAAGTTTTGCTTAAGGCTCTAAATAGTTACTGAATATTTGCTTTGGGCCAGGTACCATCCTGGGCCCCGAGATAGGGAGATGAATGAGGAGAACACAGCTCGGAGGTTGCAGAGGGGACCACGAGTGAACGTGATCTTCCAAATTGATATCCCTTCCTCCAGGATCAGTTTCTTCTTCAGCCTCTCCCTGCTTCCCCAACCCGCTATTTGGGTAAGAAATCCTCCTCCATCTTCCACAGACCATATCTCCACTTTGATAATACCAGTAAGACAGCAAGTACTTAAATTCTGCTTCTCTATGCAAAAGGTTTTTATGTGTATTAACTCAATCTAGAACAGCCTTTTGATAGATCCCCATCTTATAGTTCATGAAACTGGAACACTGTGTTAGGCAGCTTCTCATCCCTGTGACAAAACACGTGAGAAAATCAACTTAAAATAACAAAGATTAATTTTGGCTCATGGTTTCAGAGGTTTTCGTATGGAATCAAATGGCTTTATTGCTTTTAGACCTGTGGCAAGTGAAAGTGGTGGGCTTGCTGGTGGGATCAGCATGGTGCTATATTGGGAATTAAGCCTTCCACACACAAGGCTTTAGGGGAACATTCCAGATCCAAATGCTAATACACATGGAGAAGTCAAGTAATTTGGTCAATAGCCCATAAAGCTAGAACCCCATGGCTGGCAAGTGCCAGAGATGAGGCTCGAACCCAGACAGTCTGACACCGGAGCCTGGGGTCATAATTACTGCGATGCATAACCCTCATCCGACTGTTCACCACTCTCCATGCCCCACTGAATTTGACATCAGACACAGGATCTCTCGTGCTCCCTGCCCCAATGCTTACGTGCCTGGCCCAGCACAGGTGTTCTCAATGGAGCCCGATGGATGGTAGGTAATGACAAAGCAAAATGCAGGACAGACATGGGGCCCAGGGGACAAGTCTCTTGGGATTGGAGATGCTAAGAAAGGGCACGTATCTTTAAAAAGGGCTTCAGCTGAGACCCCAACAATATCTGGTAAACTCTGAGATTCAGATCAACTCAGGGAAATTAAGCTTTAACCTTACACTGGATTTTAAGGTATCATCTGAGAAAACCAGTGGCCTTGTTTGAACTGGGAGCTCAGCCATGTGGATCCCACCAGCGGGCCGGACTCTTTCACTCAATCCAGAAGGCACCTTCCACTTCAGCCTGACCCCAGGCAGTCACCCTGCCCCCTGTCCCCAGGGCTTCACCTCCCAGCTGATCACAGCCCTGTCCACTACAGAGCACGCAGAGAGGATTCCTCCCCCTCCAGGCTGGCCTGCTGTGAAAACACCCCATTCCCTCAGTCTGCAGCGTCACTGGATCCCTGGTTTAACTGTCCTCAAATTGGCACGAGGAGCTCCCAGACTGTCTTATCTTGTCTGAGGCCCCGCTGAGCTGCTCTTGAACAGGCAGTGGCTCAGAAAGCAGTCTCACCTGGCCTTGGAGCAGAGGCCAAGGCTCTTTGCAGACCTTCAAGGCCCCCCAGCTCTCTCCTCCTCCCAAACCCCTTCACCTTCACTGTTAGACCATTTATCCTTTTAAATGACTCCTTTAGGTTTTGTCCCCACTCAAGGCCAGATTCAGCCCTTTAGAAAAGGGAGGAGAGAGCCCATCTGCCATCTCGCCACCATTGTGTCTTAATTGAACTCCTTTATGTGGGGGAGGCCATTACGATCATTTTTTGTTATTAATCGCCCATCCATTTATGACTCAGAATAGGCTTTTTGAGCAATTTTGGACACTAATCTCAGCCACCGCCTGGGACAGATTCTTCCCATGGAGATATGTTGGCTCCAACAAAATAAGGGGCTCTGGACTGGCCCCCATTTGGAATCAACACTGCTGGCCCCAGAGTAGTTGCCATTCAGAGAACTAAGGGAGGAGAAGGACCGGGTCAGACTGCAGGTCTGAAGAGGGAGGGCTGTCTCCACAAGGCACCCCTTCAACAGGGTGGGATGATTTGATGATTCCGGAACCGGTGGGTGTCTGCAGAGGGAAAGCCATCCATCTGGTCTCAGAGTGCAAGGCCAAAGCCAGCTGCAAACAGCTGCCTCAATGCTGAATGAGAAAGAAGGTCTCGGGTGAGCTCTGAGGACACAGCCTCTGTGGCTCCTACTTAGGGAGAGTGGACATTTCCTTCTGGCCCAGCACCTGAAGGTTGGAGGGTGATGATAATTGGCATCTGTTGTGAGCTAGGCCTGGCATGTTAGGTGGGGAGTCCTAGACTGGAAGATCCTGAGGCCAGTTCCTTCACAGATTCATTCATTCTGAAAATGCCCATTGACAGCTGGCTGTGCTGAGCTGATAGGCAAAGTGAACCCAGCCCTTCCCTTAAGGAGCCTAGAGGACACTGGGCTGGAACAGTGATGGGAACAGGCCAGGAATTGTGGTCATGAATTAATAGGACATGTACCAATGGAGGATGCAGTGGCTGAGGGCAAAGTTCCTGAGGAGGGGGCAGTTGATTTGAGGAGCTGGGCAGAGAAGGGGTGAGAGGTGGGGGACATTACAACAGAGAGAAGAATGTACAAAGGTCTTGGGGTGAGACAGAACTTAGTGTCTTCACGGAACAAAATAAAGGGCCCGTGGCTAAAGCAGCAGCTTTCAAAGTGGATTTCTGCCCCAGGAGCATCTGCAGTACCTGGAGCAGGTTAGGGTGCACATTCCTGGGCCCCACCCCAGGTTTACTGTGTCACAGGCTCCAGGCATGAGCCCAGAAAGCCCTCCGGGTGATTCTCATACACACTGGAGCCTGAGGACCACTGGGCATGAGGAGAGTAAGTAAGGGGCACAGTGACCCCAGAGGAGCCAGAAAGACAGGTAGGGCCAGGTGAGCCACCAGAAAGGGTTTGGATTTTAAGTACAATTGAAAAGTACTGACAAATTTTCAGTACTTCGGTGTTATGAACTGATTTCTATTTTAAAAATATTTATAACTGTTTTGTAGAGTAGAGATGGGATTCACTATAGAAGATAGAGGATGTGTCTGTGTCCCTACCTCCTAGAGCCACAAATGATATCTAGTAGATGTTCAGGAAATATTTAAGGACAGAAGGATCACATTTTAGAAGGCTATGTACTCTCACTGCACTCCGCAAATTTCATTCATAACACTTGCCACAGGACATTAAATGAATTGTGTGTAATTGTTGGTGTCTCTCCCATTCTACTGTAATTTCCACAAGGCAAGAGCAGGTACCAGGTATAATACCTGGCACTTTTGGCCTCAATGAATATGATTTGTTGAATGAATAGTTTAATATAGTCAGAGCAGCTCTGTGAGTGGGCACTAGTAACATTTTGTTTTACAGAAGATGCTCCATGACAAGAGTAAATGGTATCTTAGGACTTCAGAGCTAGAATCAGAACCCATACCTTCCAGGACCAGGACAACTCCTCCTCCTTTGTCCCTTAATCATTGTGCTGTTTAAGAAAAACCATCAGTAGGATTCCAGGGCAATGCCTGTGCTGGACAGATAGTCCTTTTGTGCAATGCACCAGAACCCATTGCTTCAAAAGGCTGGAATAGTGTGGCCTGCCTGGTTGCCATGGCATTTGACCTATAGAAGGCAGAGTCCTCCTTCCAGACGTGGCTGAGGCCTGAGCGTGCATATTCATGGTGGGGCCATCCCTATAGAGCTGGAGGGAAGGAGACCAAGCGCTGGCTGCCCCTGCTCTGCAGGTTTGGACATGTTGGAGGGATGATGGTACTCCAAGTAACTTTGTACCCACCACTCCTCCAGCCAGCTGAGGACCCAGTACTGGAAAAAATCATCAAAAGGCTCTGCTTGCCAGGAAGAGAAAAGTAAATGCATTTAAAGGACACCTGTGATATACCAGGTGTTCCTGGAATATTCCCTAGTGTGATCCTCAGGTTATAACACCTACCATGAGCCCGGTGTCTAGTCTACAGGTACTATTTCCTTTACTCCTCAAGCACCTTTGTGAGATCATTATAATGATTATTAGTAGATGACTTCAACTGTGTGGAACAACCCTGAAAAATAACTCTTCATATCTCCACTTCACAGATGAAAAAAGTGAGTCTTTGAGAATGAATCTATAACTTCACAACTTCCCAGGTAGGAGTGTCAGAGATGGGCTTTGAACCTGGGTGGGTCTGACTCCAGAGCCCAGGCTCTGCCCCACCCCATTCTCAGCCCTTGCCCAAGTCTCTTGGGATGGTGTGACTGTCCCTTCCCTGGACTAGACTTGGCCTTCCAGGTAATCTCACCACTAAAGGGGAAGGCACACAGGAGAGGACCCCAGAACTCTTCAGACTGGCAGTCCTATAGTGAAATCCCCTTTCTCTTCCCACCTTCAGGACTATTTTTCTGTAACATGTGATCAAGGAAGGGAAGGATCACTTGATTTATTAGATTTTTCCATTTGTATAAAAGTAATGATTTATTGATTCCATTTCCACTGTGTACCAGGCCATGTTCAAGGCTCTGGGGACAGGGAAGATGAGAGACAGACACCGTCTCTTCTCCAGTAGAGTTTATATTGTAATGGGAGAACAAAAATTATAAGCAAAATTTAAATAAGAATGAGGAGTAAGAAAATACAGGGTTTTGTTTGAGGGAATAACAGTAAATACCATGAAGAAGCCAGCCTAAAACCAGGACATAGGGTGGGGTGGCAAGGCCAGGTCCGGTTGGGTACTCAGGAAGTGCATCTCTAGGAAGGGACTTGGTGGCAAGCAGGACCGGGTCTTGTGGAGACCTGGGGATCCACGTGTCAGGAAGAGGGAAAAGCAAGTACAGATGTTCTGGGGCAGAAGCTGCTTAGTGAGGGTGAGAGAGAATGTGGCCAGGGTCCCTAGGGAATGCGATGGAGGAGGTGTGAGGAGTGCCACTGCAGAGCCCTGATTGGCTGTGGTAAGGAGCTCAGGCTCAATTTTAATTTGGACAGGAAGCTGTTTGAGAGGTTTAAGCAAGGAATGGCACCCTTCGATTTGCATTTTTAAAAGGTCACTTGGGCTGCCATTTGAAGGATGAATTGCAAGGGATGAGGGGAGAGGAAGGCCAGTCGTCCCTGCCAGAGAGACTCCCTGGGATGTGACAGTATGGAGAAAAGCAGACAGATTTTATAACTGAGTTTCGGGGCAGGACTGTACTTGGCAGAAGGGAGGACATAAATGTGTGTGATGGAGGCTCTTACCTCCATCTTCTCTTACCCCCAAGAAATAATAATAAAGAATTGAAGCAAATAAGACCTGGAGCGGATCATGGGGTGGAGAACGGTTAGCACGTGTGCAGGGAGCTGGAGAGACAAAGGAGGCCAGCGCCCTCCCTTCCAGGCCCACTTGCTGCTGCCTGACTCTTTTCCAGCCTCACAACCCCATCTGCTCCATCAGCCCACTCACGGCTTGGTGGCAGGCTTGGCTCCTGTGTGCCAGCCAGCCAGCTCCTGCCAGTCTAAGTCCAGCTGGAGAAGAGCATGTGGGAGGCGCCAGCCTCAGTGGCAGAGGGGCCCAGCAGTGGCCTGTTGGCCTGGTGCCCAGACCTGCCATCCAAGGAGTGGCTCATGCCCTGCTCCTGAAGCATGTACATGAGGAATCAGTGCAGTGACAGTCACAGCTGGGAGCAGGCCGTGAATGTGCTAGGGGCCAGTCAGCTGCACCTGTCCCAGAGCCTCTTTCCATGAACCTCTGGTCTGAACAGAGGAAGCGTTAGGCTGGGATTCTCTACTTGTGCACAGGCTTCACCAGAGCCTTCCTGCGACTAAGCCACACATTCCCATGCAATACTCTGCACATGCCTTAGAAACTTGCTCAGGAACATTCTATGGCTCCCTGTCTCCAATAGATTTATGATGACGAGCGCTAAGACTTAGATGGCACCCGCTCTGTGTCAGGCATGGTTCTAAGTGCTTTATCTTTGATAAGTTATTTAATGCTCACAGTGGAATGACCTTTCCAAGGAGACTCTCGAATGGCCACCATTCTGTAGACAGGAAATCAAGGCACACAGAGGGAAAGGTGTCCATGCCTTGCAGTGGCAGGTGGAGTCAGAACTTGAACCTGGAAAGTCTGGTTCCTGAGCCCACGCCCTCAACCAGTTCTCTGCACACAGAAAGAGAAGAGTGGAGCCAACTCCTCGCCTGCTATATGGTGCTTCTTGGTTGCTCCTCTGCCTTTCCAGTCTCAAGTCCTTCCTCTGAGAGGCTGTGCTTCAGAGCTGTGATGAGCTCGACCCTGAGACAGATGTGCGTGTCACCAAGTTCAGGAGCATGTGAGCCATGTGGGCAGTACTGAATGTGTCCCTCACAGCAGTGACTGTGCCACTGTGGGTGGGAAGTGGCAGGAGATGAGCCTCAGTAGTCAAGCAGGTCCCTCTTGCCCAGGCCTGGAGGATCCCCCCAAGAGACTGAGTTTCACACTAAAGGCAGGCAAGACCTACATCAATGACAGCTTCCCATTCAAAGATTTCCAGGGGAAGTCACAGAAAGCCCAACATCATAGAAATGACCAGGTTATGGGAATGTTTCAGGCCAGGCTAGATCCAGGGGTGACATACCGTGTCATTAATAGCTTGTCTTTTTGCATCTCTCCCTCTGTGACTTACATTCTCAAGTACTGTCTCCTCTGTGGTAGCAACGTGGCTGCCAACAGCCCTAGGCTTCAAATCCTCAGCCCCCAGAACAAACAATGCTGTCTGTCCTCCAAGCCAGAATCCTAGGATAGCTCTAAGCTGATTAGAATGGCTTGGTTCCAGTTACTTGTCCATACCTGGACAAGCATCACACCCCCATCACCATGGCCTAGGGGGTGTGATGCTCTAGTCAGTCAGACCTGGTGATAGGTCACCCCAATGTAAACTGAGTGGAGGACAATCACCTCTATCACCAGAAGAAAAGCCAATGGTTATAGTAAATATGACAGATTCCTCCATAGGGCCATCTAAGATGTTCAAACAAAAGAGTGGTATAATCAACCCATTTTAAAAAAATTTTTATTGATTGATTGATTGATCTATTTATTTATTTATTTTTGATACCAGGGATTGAACTCAGGGGTATTCGACCACTGAGCCTCATCCCCAGCCCTATTTTGTGCTTTATGTAGAGACAGGGTCTCATTGAGTTGCTTAGTGACTTGCCATTGCTGAGGCTGGCATTGACCTCGCAATCCTCCTATCTCAGCCTCCCAAAGTGCTGGGATTACAGGCGTGTGCCACTGTGCCTGGCTATCAACCCATATTTTAGAAAGAATGATTGGTGGTGGTGTGGAGGCTGGCCTGAATCAGGAGGCTGTGGGAGGTACCTGCTTGTGCTTAAAAAGAATTATTGTTATCAGCACTGGAAAAGGTGTTTGGAATCAGACTGAGGAGAGCCTGAAGCCAGACTAAGTGATTTTGTCTTTATTCTATCTGCACTTGGGAGCCATAGAATGTGTTTGAGCAAGAGAGTGCTACAGCCTGAGTTGTTTTGCAGGGAAATTAATACTGCAGTAACAATAGGGTAGCTTGGAAGTGAAGAAAGGATGCCCTCCCAAGTTTTTCATGAGCAGGTGTAGTGGAGGGAACAAGAGGTTTAGACTGAGTATGAAAATCCTAGCTTTTCCACTTTTAAATGATATGACCCTGGGAAAGATACCTTAACCTTCCCTTGCCTCAGTTTTCCATCTGGAAAATGGGATAATAATCTAAAAGGATTATGTGATTTAGAAAATGTCTATACAACACCTCATCCAGTGCTTTGCATATAGTCAGTGCTCAGTTAAGTACTGGTTTCTTTGCTCTTTCCTTCCTCTCCCTGTGATTCAGAGACATGATTCAGCTGAAGAGTTTGAGGAAGCAAGTGCTGACTTAGAACATGGAGTTGGGTTTTCAAGTCAAAGATCTGGGTCAAATCCAACTTCCTTATTTACCAGCTCTATGACTTTGAACGATTTAGTTAACCTCTCTGAACCTCCTTCCTCATCTGAAAAATTTCAT
>PVHX01026850.1:0-20185 GCA_004024805.1 Geosciurus inauris
GTGCTTTCATTTGTTAGTGGATGAAATATTCTATATATGTCTGTTAAGTCCAAATTATTGATTGTTTTATTGAGTTCTATAGTTTCTTTGTTTAGTTTTTGTTTGGAAGATCTATCCAGTGGTGAGAGAGGTTTGTTAAATTTACCCAGTATTATTGTGTTTTGGTCTATTTGATTTTTGAAGTTGAGAAGGGTGTGTTTCATACACATAGATGCCCTCATTGTTTCAGGCATAGATATTTAAGATTGTTTGGGGCATAGATATTTAATATTGTTATGTCTTGTTGATGTATGATTCTCTTAAGCAGTATGAGGTCACAAGTCTAAGATCAGCCTTGGCAACATGGTAAGACCCTGACCCAACAAAGAAAAATAGGGCTTGGGATATAGCTCAGTGGCAAAGCACCCCTGGTTTTAATCCCCCATGCCCAAATAAAATATAATACAATGTATAAAATAAAATTGTAAAAAATGGATTCATATCCTGATTGGCTTACCCTAAGATGGATAATGGTTAAGAGAAACTATAAATTTCCACTAACAAACTATGTGTGTATGTGTATGTGACTTCAGCAAGTGGGAGAACAGTAGGCCTTGGCCTTAGTCCCACTCATATAAAGTACTATTAGCAATTACCTTCAGCCAAGAATGCGTTTTTCAAAATCCCTAGAACTCAGGGGTGTGGCTGAGGCTTTATTTGTACCACCAAACCTGAGAAAATCTGAAAAAGCTGCACTACAGGAAAGATTTTATTCCAGCTGAATTTCCCTTCTGCAAACCAGGACAGTGCCACACCAAGAGGATTCCCCTTTGCCTGCAGCTCTTCCACAGCAGGGAAAAGAAGGCTGAGGTAGATGTGCAGTGTCCTCAGCATTTAGGAGCACTTCCCAAAAGGCCCCATTCTGTCTGACCACACAGGGAACACCAGGGAATCATCAAGGTTAGATCACCCAGCATCACCTGGGAACAAATAAGGGGGACAAGGTTCAGAGTGACCAGTGCTTAGATCTAGGCCGTGGCACCACATTCCTGCCACCAGCAGTGCCCAGCACAGAGCTGAGCTGGTCAGTGCCAGGCACACAGTTGTCCGTTCCACCTGGGTGGAGTCCCTAACAGACTCTCCACCCAGTTCAGAGCCAAGCTTCTCCTGGGCAAGGAAGCAAGCCAGGTGATCTCCTCCTAGACTCAGAACCCTGGCTAAGACACTGAACAGCCTGAGACCCTTCAGTCTTACAAAGCACTATCTCTGGGTCTGCCCAACCAGGGAGCACAAATAGCACCCTTATATAGTTTCAGTTCCTAGTCTTAGTCCCCTACTGGGAAGAAGGCAAGCTCATGGCCCTACATTTCTACAGGGCATGCCCTCCTTCCCTGACTGACCACAGAGCAAATCCAGTGGATACACCAAGTGGGGACCTAGCCAGTAATCCTGCCCAACCACAAGGCATAGCTCAAGGATATGGCTGATTTCAGATCCCAGCCTATAAACCTGTCCAACTGCAGATCACAGATGTGGCTCATCTAACACAGAGCCCCACATGTGGTCACTTGAATACTAAGGCCAGCCAGCAGCACCATGTGGCTGCGGAGTATAGCCAGATTCCACCCGACCAAGGGTGACATAGAGCCAAGACTGTAACTCTGCCCAACTAGCAGTAGCACCTGGCTAGCTAGGGAACACAGCCCTGCCCACCAGAGATGATTGTGGAGCACAGTCAGCAACAATGCCTAACTGCAGAGCCCTGCCAATGGCCTCACCCTACCAGGGGCACAACCAGTGGCCCCACCAGTGGCCCCCTGAACACAGAGCCCAGCCAGAAGCTTTGCCTGACAATAGAGCACAGCCAGTGGTCTCACTTGACCACAGAGCACGGCTAGCAGCTCCATCCGAGATCAGAGCATGGGGAGCAATCCTGCCCAATTAGACAACCCCAAAGCAAGCACTGCCTGCCTGTGAACACTGCCAGCTGAGCCGTGAAGAGCTAATCCAGACTCATTGGTGAAGTTCTACACCTGCTAAAGTTTGCCTGTGGAAGCAGGAAACGGTGGCCATTTTGTTCAAATACACAAACCCCAAGGCAAAGATACAGGGATCATAAAGAATCAAGTAAATATGACAGCACCAAAGAATATTAATAAGGCTCCAATAACAGACCCTATAGTAATGGGGTCATTATAATTAAATTGTCAAAAGTAAAAGAGAGAACTTGGACTCATTAGTAACATGAAACATTAAAGTATAAAACTCACTGGTAAGAGAACATAGTTGTTTTAGTCAGCTTTTTCACTGCTGTGACTAAAAGACCCTACCAGAACCACTGTAGAGGAGAAAAGGTTTATATGAGGGCTCACAGTTTCAGGGGACTCAGTCCATAGGCAGCGGGCTCCGTTCCTCAGGGCTCACATGAAGTAGGACATCATGGTGGAAGAGTGTGGTAGAGGAAAGCAGCTCACATGATGACCAGGAAACAGAGAGAGATCTCCACTTGCCAGATACAAATATATACTCTAAAGCCACGCCCCCAATGCCCCACCTCCTCCGGCCACATCCTACTTGCCTTCAATTACCACTCAATTAATCCCATCAGGTGATTAATTCACTGATTGGGTTAAGACTCTCATAACCCAGTCATTTCTCCTCAGAACCTTCTTGCCTTGTCTCACACATGAGCTTTAGGAGGACACCTCACATCCAAACCGCAACAACAGCCAAATTCAGAATGTCCTAATATAGTAGTGGTTGAAAGTGAATCAGTTAAAAACAAATCTACTCAGGAGAGACAACATGACCTGTCAGAATAGGAGTTCCCCAAATTCACTCCCCCAGAGAAATCCAACTAGCAACGACCCATAGATAAAAATAATACCCTGTACAGCCCAGAACTTGAGAATGAGACTGAGATACCCTCTGGACCACAAAACTGGAAGATGCATGATAAAACAGTAAGAAGAATGGATCGCTTTGACAGCATTGCCCCTCCCTCAATCCAGCATAGTGCCACACACAAGGAATTCCTCTGAACTCAGCAGTTTCTACCATTACAAAAGTGACCTGAAGGTGGATATCCAGCTTCCCTGTCATTCTAGGACATTTTGCTGGAGGCAAATCTGTCTCTCCCATGGAAAACTTGGGCAGGACCAGCAGGGATAGACCATAGTGTCAGTTAAGAACAAGAAATGACGTGGGAGATCCCAGCAAAAAGCACGCGGTTGCTCTATATCCTGGCCAAAGGTCCCACCCCAGAGAAATCATCCAACAGCTTCACACAGAAGGAAACGTGGGCAATGAGTCTTCCAGACCTGCATCCTTGACTACTTTCCTGCACATTCTGGTGCTTTTGTTGAGTCGTCCCCAAGCTAATTCCAATCAGCTGCTACAGAAGCCACAGAAGCCCAGGGATTCCAGGCTGGATGAAACTGTCCACAGCAGTCTTGAGCTTAGGGCACCCTCTAGGGGGAAATCTAGTGAAATCTCAACAAACTCTGGAGTTCAGTGAACAGTAGTGTTGTAACACTGGCTCTTTTACTTGCAAGATGTTAGCAACAGCGGAGACTTGGGGAGACTTGGGGAGGGGCGACTGGGAATTCCTGTAAGGTTTTTGTAACTTGTCTGTAAATCCAAAGTGATTCTAAAATTTTAAAAATTTATTAAAAATAACAATTCAAGCATACTTTTACAAAAGTTGATAAGCCAATTCTAAAATTTAAATGGAAATGAAAAGTACCTAGAAGGTTGAGGACACTCCTAAAGGGAAACCACAAATTGGAGTACATTCATTAGCAGATTCCTAGACATATGGCAAAGCTAAAGTAAAAGGGCACTGTGGCATTTCAAATAGATCAGTGGAACAAATAAAGAGCCCAGATTTAGATTGACAGGCATTCAATCACTTGAGTTTTGGCAAGGTGCCAATGTTGTTAATGGGGAAAGGAGGGTTCTGGAACAACTGGGTATGCACATAGGAAACAAATAAATCTTGACTCCATACTACATACCAAAGTGGCTCATAGACCTAAATGGGAGGGCTTAACATATAAAGTTTCTTGAAGAAAACAGGAAAAAAAAAAAAAAGAAGGCAATTGCAACCTTAAGCTGGGTTACATTTCCTTGGTCAGGAAGCAAATAAGGATTAAACATAAAATAAAAATTATTAAATTGGATTGCATCAAAATTTAAAATTTCTGCTCCTCAGAGGACATCACTGAGAGAAAAGGGAAAAATATTCTTAATAAATGAATCTGACAAAGATGTATCCAGAACTCAAAAAGAACTCTTACAAATCAATAAGTAAAGGTACACTACTCTATTTTTAAGGGTGGGCAAAAAAACCTAAACAGATATTTTACAACAGTAGTCCTCCAGTATTCACAGCTTTTCTTTCCAGGTTTAGTTAACTACAGTCAGTCATGATTTGAAATATTTAATGCAAAATTCCAGAAATAAATAATTCACAAGTTTTGGGGGCTGTTTTGTCTGTACCAGGAATTGAACTCAGTTGCACTTAACCACTGAGCCACATTCCCAGCCCTTTCTTACGTTTTTATTTTGAGACAGGGTCTTGCTGAGTTGTGTAGGGCTTGCTAAATTGCTAAAGCTGGCTTTGAACTCTCAATCCTCCTGTCTCAGCCTCCCAAGCCATTAGGATTACAGGCATGTGCCACCACGCCTGGCTAATTCACAAGTTTTAAATAGCATGCTTCTCTGATTAATGGGATGAAATCCCCCACGGTCCTGCTTCATCCTGCCTGAGATGTGAATCATCCCTCTGTCCAGTGCATCTGCATCACACATGCCACCTATCCATCAGTCATTTCGTAGGCATTTCCGTTATCAGACTGATTGTCATGATGTTGCATGATTTATGTTCCAGGAATTCCTATTTTACTTAACAGTGATCCCAAAATGCAAGGGTAGTTAGGCTGGCAATTTGGATATGCCAAAGAGAAGCCATAAAGTGCTTCCCTTCTGGAAAGTACGTTCCCCAATAGAACTTATTCTCATAAAAGGTTAAAAAAAAGTTCTACTTGGCAACGGAAGAAGAAAAATCATATATTCAGGTTGCTAAGATCTACAGTAAAAACAAGTCTCCTATCCATAAAATTGTGAGAAAAAGAAATTAGTGCTAGTTTTGCTAGCACTTACTGCAAAAGTCATGGCTGACATGCGTGATAAGCGCTTAGCTAAGATAGAAAAGACATTAAACTTGTGAGGGCAAGAAATGAACAGAATAACATGTTCCAACCAAGAGCAATGTGTTGCACCAGAAAGCACCGAGTCTATATAAAAACTCAGCAAGAGATCCCCTGAATGGAGAGGCACCAAAAAATTTACTGCTAGTTAAGAGATGATTGCCCAGATTCAGGGCTAGGGTAGGACCGAAAATACAAAAATTACCAAAAAACTGCATCTGCCTATGAAGAAACTGCTGCCCCATTTCCAGGAGAGTTGAAGAAATTGATTAAAGAGAAAGGATACCATCTAAAGGATGACTTCAACTGTGGTGAAAACAGGCTGGCTCTCCAGAAGAAAATGCCCAATAGAATTGACTTTTGTAAAATGCAAAGAAGGCACCAGGGCATAAAACAGGACAGGCTTAACCAGGAGCAGTGGTGCACGCCTGTAATCCCAGCACTTTGGGAGGCTGAGACAGGAGAACTGCGAGTTCAAAGCCAGCCTCAGGCGAGGCGCTAAGCAACTCAGAGAGGCCCTGTCTCTAAATAAAACACAAAATAGGGCTGGGGATGTGGCTCAGTGGTTGAGTACTCCTGAGTTCAATCCCTGCTTTAAAAAAACAAAGAACAAAAAAACAAAAAGCAAAAAAAACCAGGACAGGCTTAGGAAGGAAGGTTTCGGTACTATTTCCTGATTCAGGCATCCACATGAGGCCTTGGAACATATTCCCCCTCAAGGGGTAAAGGAAGGCTATTGAGTAGTCATGTTTTCACTTTCCACAGTTCCAGTTGCACACCCTCAACCACGGTCTGAAAACATTATATGAAAAAGTATGGAAATAAAAATAAAATTCATAACTTTTAAATTGCATGTAATTGTAAGTAGTGCAATGAAATCTCATGCTTCCTACTCAGTCCTGTCCAAGACATGAATCATCCCTCTGTCCAGCATATCCACACATGAATACACACCCCACCCATGAATCACTCAGTAGCCCTCCTGGTTATGAGACCAACTGCTCTTGATTTCTCAGTGCTTGTATTCCAGTAATCTATATTATTTTTCTTAAGAATGGCCCCAAAGTGCAAGAGTAGTGACCCTGGCAATTTGGATATGCCAAAGAGAAGCTGTAAAATGCTTCTTCTAAGTGGAAAGGTGGAAGTACTCAATTTTATCATAGGTATGTGTGTATAGGAGAAAACATAGTGTACATAGGGTTCCACACTATTTGAAGTTTCAAGCATCTACTAGGGATCTTGAAATGCATCCCTTGTGGATAAGCAGGAACTACTTAATATTTAAATCATTTTACCATATGTAAATTAAAATTCAATTTTAAAAGAAATTCAATAACCTGGAGAAGATAAGCCAAGGCTTTGGGATTATCTGGTACTGGTGCACAAAATAGATTTATACCAGGCAAGAGGCATTGGTGGTACAGTAGTTAGTATAGTTGCCTTCCAGATTAATACCAGGCAAACAGGAGCTTCATCTGTATATAAGGGATAAAATAAGGGACATTTTTGGAAGTTCTGAGTGATGCAGAGATGGAAATAAGAGAGTCAGAGATGGTGCTATCGCCTCAAAAGTTATCTTCAGATATTCTGGATATCAATCCCTGTAACAGTATCTGGCAAAATCTTTTTGGCCATTCTGCAGGCTCTCTCTTTATGCTTGTGTTTGCTTTGCTGTGAAGAAGCTTTTTAATTTGATTCCATCACATGTACTGACTGTTGGTTTTATTTTTTGAGTTTTAGGGATCTCATTAAGAAAGTCAGTGCCTGTGCCAATATGTTGGAGCATTGACCCTATGTTTTCTTCCAACAGTTCCAGAATTTCTGGTCTAATTCCTACATTATTGATCCACTTCAAGTTGACTTTTGTGCAGAGGGAAAAACAGGAATCTAGTCTCATTCTTCTATGTATTGATATCCAGTTTTCCCTGCACCATTTGCTTAAAAGGCTAAATAAATGGACAAAAGGACTAAACAGAATTTCTCAAAAGAAGAAATTCAGATGGCTACCAATATATTTTAATATAATTAAAAAATGTTCAACTTTCCTAGTAATCAGAGAAATGCAAATCAAAACTACATAGATATTTTTCTCACTCCAGTTAGAATGGCAATCAAGAATATAAATAATAATACAAGCTAGTGAGGATGTGAGAAAAAGGTACACTCAGACGTTGTTGGTAGGGCTATAAATTAGTACAATCACCATGGAAAGTAGTATGGAGGTTACTCGAAAGACTAGTAATAGAACACTCTATGACCCAGCTATCACATTTCTGGGTATTTATCAAAAAAAAAAAAAAAAAAACCACTAAAATCAGCATATTATAGTAATATAGCCATATCAATGTTTATAGCAGCACAATTCACTGGTTCCAAGTTCTGGAACCAGTCCAGGTACCCATCAACAGATGAATAGATTAAGAAAATGTGGTACACATACCGAATGGAGTTTTATTTACTCCACCAGAAAGAATGGTAAATGAATGGAACTAGAGGACATCTTGCTGAGTGAAATAAGCCAGACTCAGAAAGTCAAGGGTCAAATATTTTCTTCTCTCATATGTGAAGCTAGAGCAAATTAAGGGGGATGGTAGGGGTGGAGCAGATCCCATAAAAATAGAAGCAAAATCAGGATTCAGAAGAAGAAGAGAATTCAGGGGGAGGGAGGAAAGTAACAAAAAGGAGGAACCGGGGAATGAACATGAGCAAATTGTTATGTTCACATAGGAATACACCACAGCAAATTCTACTTTTATATCTATGAAGCACCAATTACAAAAATGATAATTAAGTAGAAGGAAGATCAGTAGAGTAGAAGAACGGGGGGGGGGGAGGAACAGGAGGAGGAGGAGGTTGAGGAGGAGGAGGAGAAAGACTGGGGCCTGAAATGGGGCAAATTGTATTTCATGTGTGTATGATTATGTCAAAGTGAATCCTCCTATTAAATATCACTAAAAAGAAGGAGAAATTGCTGTTCAAAACTCCATTTAAAGTCCTCTAAATTTGCAGTGTAGGTTCTTAACAGAATGATGAGCTGGAGAGTGACTTACCTCACCAGGCTGTTTTAGCCCCATTAGAGGTGACACTTCACTCCCATATGTAAAGTAATCCCATTCCCTTTGCCTTTCTCAGCCTGTGCCTTTCAGCAAAGCAAGGAAAGCAGTTCTAGAAAGCCTAGAAAAGCCTAATGCTGCATGCCTCTAGAGGGCGGTAGAGCGGAACCAATGATACCTATGCAGAGAAGCCATAAATGGAAAAGGAGTAAAGGAGAGCTGTGGCAGATGAAAAGAATACTATAACGGAAAGTGATGCCCAGGAAAGGAGTTGTTATCCTTTTCTTAAGAAAATAGTATCCTTATTTTCTTAAAGAATACTAGTCTTAGCTGTTTCCGTCCTATGTGGTGCTGAGGATTCATTTTCCCCTGATAAGAACTGGACTGAAGCCGCACTACAGCAGTTACCTGAGAATGGAAGCATGAGGTTTTGGAGAGAAGACAGGCTGCCCACATCACAGGAGGTTGGGATTATTGCTTTGATCACAAAGCAATGCTTGCTGTGCTGCTTATCGTGTGGACGGATTCTCTGCAGTACTAACATAATGTGACTGGCAGCGACCAGCTACTGGGTTATGTTGCTGCAAACCCGGACAACATCCTGATGGGACAGCAAGTGCCTGGGTAAGAAGGAAGTACACTTCTGTGGTCTGCCTGGCATATTGGAGTTTAGTTTGCTCTTTTAGCCACAGTATATATCAATATGTTCTGGCAAATGATATAGGTAGGTATTCAAGGAATCACAATGATGTCCAAGTAGGGAATATTGGCATGACATGGCTGTCGAGTATCAATGATGATTTCTCCCTGGAACTTCCAAAACAATTAACAATGGGAAGTTTTGGGGATACTTCAACTGAATAGCATCTGGGAATTACCTATGCTCACCCTACAGTCTCTTAACAAGCACCACACATTTTGGTGCACACCGTTTTCTGAATTAGGTTTGTGCTACAAATGCGCATGGCAGCTACTCTTGTGATCACATACCCAACATTGGTCATGGTGCTAAAGGCACTTAGGAGGTTGGGAACTTGATTTGGTATCTTCAGTCAAGTAGTAATGGCTTTCCAGGAAAGTCACAATTGTGGTCACTAGAGGGAGTCCTCTCCCAGGATACTGGCTGAATTGGGCACTTGGCTCAGAAATAGGAATGAAGCAGTATTTGGATGGATCATACATTTTACTAAACTGACTCAGTATCTTGCTTGTAAATAACTCAAAATGAGAAAAACACAAGCCCACTGAGGAAAGAACAATTGCTGTGTTGATAGCAATAGCTTCTGATAACATTCAAACAGCCACAACCAGTTGTGCTGCAGGCCCAAGCAAAAAGAGGTTCATCTGCAGGAACACTTTAGGCACCCTAGGCTGTGGCCTAGGCAAGATGACTGATCGGCATGGTATTTACAGCTACTCTCCCAGAGCCGCAGCATCGCAGTTGGTGGAAGCTTTGGTTGTGACAGTTGGTACAGTTTTGATCAGTTAAGGATCAACCTTGAATTACCCCATGGGAGACAGACAAGCAGTGCTCCACAATGATACCTGCAGCCTGAGTTAGTATAAAACCTATCCCTTAGTTGATGACATATAATTATGCCCCCAGATCAGATAGAACCTAGTTTACTCAACAATGACTTCTAGCAGTTACGCCAGTCATTAGAAATGTATGATGTATGAGAAAATGGCATTTTTGTTAGGAAGGTTAGGGAATTGACATGATTATAATCACTAATGTGTTCTCTCTGCCACTGGTATATGGGGATTCCAATAACAGAATACCACAAGTGAGTAATTTATAAAGAACAGAAATCTTTTTCTTCCAGTTCTTAAGGCTGGGAAATCCAAGATCACAGCACCAGCATCTAGACAGGGCCTTCTTGCTGTGAAATAACATGGCAGATGTCATCACATGGTCAGCTCAGGTCACTCTTCCACTCCTTATGAAGGAAGCCACTAGTCCCATTCTGGGGCCCCACCCTCACTGCCTCCTCTAACCCCAATTACATTCCGAAGGGCCCACTTCCAAATACCATCAGCATATGAGTTTGGGGATCAAATTTTCAACACGCGAACTTTTTACAAGACACATTTAAACCACGGCATATCAACTGAGTTATAAAAATAAATGGAAATGAAACATCCGTGTAAAATGGTTGCCAGAATAAAAAGACATTTTAAAAGTCAAACTAAAATTTCCAACTGATAAAATACTCATGAATACTTATTGGCCACAGAAAATTTAACTTTCAGAAAGTGAAATATGCAACTAAATGCCTCTGTTGAGGCTTATAAAAAAATGTTAGTGGTTGTGTGCAAAAAAGAGGGCAGAGAGAATAATTCAAAGAAAAGAGGTATAACAGGAATCTTGGAAGAGAGGCTGGGGCCAAGGCCAGAGGGTATGGATAGGAAAAAAGGTACAAAGTTTCAGTAACACAGGAGAAATAAGCATAGTGACTTCAGCTAATAATAATGTATATATATAATATAGTAATATATTTACATATTTCAAAACATCTAAAAGAGTTAAATGTTTCAAATGTTCTTCACCATGAAGAAATGATAAGTATTTGAGATGAAAGTATGTTAATTATCTTGATTTGATCACTCCACAATCTATCAAAGTATTACATTGTACCTCAACTAAAATAAATAAAATAATTGTTTTTGAATGTCTGATGAACATATGGAAAAGAATTACTGACAAAAATTGGAGGCAAACTGAAAGAAAAGAATTTACAATTAGACTGTAGTTTTTTCTTCAGTCTCAAGAAAACCTGAGAATTTGAATCTCAGTTTTGCTCCTTGCGATAATAATTCAAAGACTGTGTAGGAGTACACCAGATCTATGATAAGTTAGGACCCTACTGTCTCCCTACTGACTGTGTAATGGACCTGTTTGCTGCTCTACCTGTTTGCTGTTGCTGTTGACAGTTTATACCTGTTTGTTGATTGCCTGTTGGTTAACCAGTAATTGACAAGAGGCAGCAGTTGCAGAAAAATAAAGAACTACCATATACCCCAGAAAGGGCTACATGACCATCAAGCTAAAAAAATCAAAGGAACCAGAACCGGTGCAGTGCCTGAGCTGATGTAGTCTGGCTTGTTTTTCATGACCATTCGCATCCAGTGTGGAATGATTGTGGATATAAACAATGAGCAAAGGATAAACAAAAACATTGCTAGTGCAATGTGTGATGTTGTCTTAGTCTATTTTCTGTTGCTATAACAAAACACCTGAGATTGGGTAATTTATAAAGGAAAAACGTTTATATTGACTCAAGGTTCTGAAAACTAGGAAGTCCAAGAGCATGGTGCTGTTATCTGGTGAGGATATCTTGCTGCCTCATTTTATGGCAGAAGCAGAAGGGCAAGTGGGTGCATGCAGTACGTGGGTGGCCTCACTTCTGAGCAACCCGCTGTAGTGGTAATCTACCTCGTCCTGCCAGAAGAACTCACTCACTCCCATGAGAATTCAACCAGTCCTAGAAAGTGGCATTAATCCTTCCTAAGAGTGGAGCCCTCACGACCCAAACACCTTTTCAAAGGTCCCATCACCTTTCAACACTGTTACACTGGGGACCAAATTTCAACGTGAGTTTCAAAGAAGACAAGCCACGTCTACATCATAGCAGATGTGTTGCCTACTCTAAAGCCATGCAGCTTTGGGGTGCTGGATTCAGCCTGCCTGTCCCCTCAGTTCGGCTGTCAGTCTAGGACCCACCTTCCTACTAATTTTGTGCACTCACTTCACACATGCCATCATCTTCCTGCCTTCCTTCTTTCCCTCTTATCCCTCGGCTATTGTTATCTATTGTTGATGTATTTATTTTGGTGCTGGCCGTGAACCCAGGGCTTCACACATGCTGAGCACATGTTCCACGACTGAGTGACACCCTCAGCTCCTACTTTTAATTTGTTTTCTTATTTGTTGATTGATCTTTCTGTTTTAAACAACCCCATTCTTTGTAGAAGAAAATTAGGTGGAAAAAAAGAAAAGGAGAAGGAAGAGAGGAAGGGGAAGAAGGATGAAGCAAGGAAGGAAAGGAAGCCTGGAGGAAGGAGCCTCTGCCAACCAGGCACTGGCTAGTTCTTTTTCATGTGAATCTGGGGTATTTCAAAGTATAACTGACAGGAATCCCCAAAAATAGATTAACAGAAAGACTATTCTCTTTCCTAAATAGGCTCCCACTTCGATATTTACAGAAATACTTAAGGATATTTCTCAGAATCCATGGTGCCAGGTCAGCATTTTCTCTCCTTCACCCAAGAGCCAGAGACATGCCCTCCAGGACAGAGGATGCCACATCAGCTAACAGAGGCCAGTAACTGGAAGTAGCCACTGGGCCACTATTATAGCTGAAGCTGGTACAACTCTAAGAGTTTCTCCAATGGACAAACCATGTAAAACTTTATTATGACTCTATACCAAACTACTACCAAATACTAAAGAGCCTATGATATTATCAACATCTCTTAAACCCCCAAAGAGCCTGACAGTACCTCATAAACCACACAAATTCTAATGTACCTTCATTGTTGATCTCTGGACTAAAGCAACACACATATACCATGAAGACTACATCTCTCCATTGCCTAACAACTGTTGTCCCTCCATATCAATCTGTCCCTAAGCCAAATTACAGTTCACTTCTACAGATGTCCCCATCTTCCAATATTCCCACCACTCTTCCTCCATCTTGGTCACCTACTTACAAATGGAGATGCTATGAGACATGACCATGGATCCAAGGAGACTCTGGGGATAGTCTCAATGTCAGGAAAGAGGCACTAACATTATTCAGAACCCTTGGGCTGTGCTTTGCTTTCCAAACTTGGAGAAGGTTCTGGGAAGGTTTGCTAGGGAATTGCAGGAGAGACAAAGCCTGGTCCCTCAGCACAAAGGGCCCCAGGGAGGCCTAAAATGGAAGGTTAAAGCTGAGGGAAACCTCTAGACCACATC
This sequence comes from Geosciurus inauris, assembly GCA_004024805.1. NCBI lineage: Eukaryota > Metazoa > Chordata > Mammalia > Rodentia > Sciuridae > Geosciurus > Geosciurus inauris. The sequence continues at coordinate 13,206 of PVHX01026850.1, forward strand.
GGTTCTCACTTCAGTGGTTCCAAATAACCCTGTCCTCTAAAATGAGGGGTCAGGCTGGTGCTGACAGTAGACAAGGAGAAGGCATTCTGAAGCGGCATCAGGAAAACTTCTTATCCCTGTTGATTGGTGTCTGTTTTTCTTCCTTCCTTTGATTTTCTGCTCATGGCAATAGATAAGAGGAAATGTTGGGAGACTAGAGCCCTTAGCTGAAGTGTGGATTCTGAAAAAAGCCGCAGACATGGCATGAAAAGAGGGAGATTGCAGTGGAGAGAAAACATCTGGACAGAGGAAGCAACCATAAACAGAGAGTGCATGTTTATCATCCACATCTACTGGGTATGCCTTCCTCGCTGCCCACCGTTCAAGAACAGTGAGTCCCAAAGGGTCCGTGAATCATTGTAAAAAATCATTTTGAGTGTTTTGTTAAGTCATCAGTAAATCGGGAAAGGCTTATCCATGTGTTATTGTCCAAATTAACCAAACGAAATCAAGCACTATCTATGTGTACAAAAAGGAGTGGGTGGTCACTATGACTAAGCCTCCTGTTTTCATGTGTTTGGTTAACCTAAGCACATGCCAGGCAGACTTCCAAAATTTAACTATGACTGGCTACTCACTTCACTGAAATATTTTCTCTGTCTCACAAAATAAATAGTGAGTATTTAGGGTTGGGATTACAGACCACCTGCCAGACATGGTGCTTTGTACATGCTTTTTTATGGAGTCCTCCCAACAATTCTGAGATAGGTACTCTCATGATCCCCACCTTAAAGATGGAGAAATTGTGCTCCAGGGAGGTTAAGTAACTCTCCCTAGACCACTTACCTGAAAAGGGGTAAGACCGCATACTAGAAAGTGGACCAGAGCCCATCTCAGCCTCCATGCAGCATGATCTCTATAAATGGACAAAGCATTTCCTCTTTTCAGGAAGAATCCACGGGCCTGGGTTCCAGTCTTGGTTCTAAGAGTAAAAGGCATGAAATTAAGGTCCTACTTTCAGATCTCCATTTCTCCCTTTCTAAAAATTAGGAAATTGGGCTCTATGATTTTTAAGAGTCTCTCTAGCTCAAAGCCCCTGGGACTCTGTTTTAAGGCGTAACCAGTAAGAAATCAAGAGGCACCTTCAAAGAAAGAGGGCTCCTGACATTTCTGACTGGTCCCTTCCTCAACCACAATGAATTAAATGGAGTTCTTCTCTTCAGACAGTGGTTTGAGATCCTCCGTGTTTCTTCCTTACATCTGTTAGGAATGCTAAATGACCATCAGGCATTCTTTCATTCTGAAAATATTTACCAAGGGACCATTGTGTTCTAGGCATTGTGCCAGGTTGGGTGGTGTAACAAGGAACCAGATTAAATCCTCATACTTGGGCAGCTCACAGTCTACTGGGGAAGACAATGTTGTAAGTACTAAGATTCATTTCTGTAGCATGTGTGCAAGAGGACACCTGATCCAGAATTGATGGAAGAATGTCAGGGCAAGCTTCTGAGAGGCTGTGATATCTAATCTGAGCCTGAGAATGAGGACTAATCACCAGGGCTAACAAACAGGGGGAATGGGCATTTTCAGGCAGATGGAATAGAAAGATCCTAAGGCAAGGAGAAGTAAGAAATACTTTACAATTGGAGCATGGAATGCAAGAGAGCAGGGAGAAAGGCAGGAGATGAAGCTGCAGAGCACAACTGGAGCCATTTCTTACAAAGCTCAGAAAGCCACAGCACAGAGCTCAGCCTTTAGTCTGCAGGTGAGGGGGAGCCTTATTCAGCACAGAAGCAATTGTGATGGATTGAACGGCATCCCTGGAAAAGGATATATTGGAGTCTTGACCTCTAATGTCTCAGAATATGGCCTTATTTGAAAAAAAGAGGCAATTGAATTAAATAAGGTTATTAAAGTGTGCCCTAATCCAACATGGTATCCTTAAAGAAAAGACAAAAGTTAGATACCAGAAACAGACATGCATAAGAGTATATAAAGAGGGCTGGGGCTGTAGCTCAGTGGTAGAGCGGTTGCCTAACTGAGTTCAATCCTTAGCATCACATAAAATAAACAAATAAAATAAAGGCATCCTATCCATCTACAACTACGGAAAAAAAAATTTTTTTTTAAAGTATATGAAGATACATGAGAAGACTATTATCTACAAGCCCAGGAAAGAAGTCCAGAATAGAGGACTTCCCTCACAGTCTTCAGAAGGAACCAACCTTGCCAACACCTCAGTTTTACACTTTTAGCCTCAACACTGTGAAACCACAATTTTTTCTTATTTAAGTCACCCAGTGTGTGGTATTTTGTTATGGTGTATCGCAAACTGATATAATGACTTATTCATACTTGTATTTTAGAGAAATTGATCTGCTTGGAACGTAAAGAATGGATTGAAAAGGAACAGTCTTGTCTGCAAGAAGGGGCTGCAGGGATTTCAGTTTGAAGGGAAGAGATGATGAAGGTCTCCATGAGGGCAGAGGTAGCTGAGGCAGAGAAAGGTTGACAGACTGACAGACTTCATAAAGGCAAAATCTCCAGGATATGATTATAGATTATAGGTTCCATATGAAAGGAAAACAAAGAATCAAGGGAAGTTCCTGGTCCTTGTTTGTAGCTCAGGTAAACAGGTGATGAAGAGTAAAGTCTAGCCAACCACCTCACCAGGAATCTCTGGCACAAGTTCTATACAGATACATTGTGTAGTTCCCATCTTCACCTGAACACCCAGTTCGGGTTTCTACCCTGAGGTCTCCCCAGCTTCAAGATCAGGTATGGCTTCATTTTTTTCCACAAATGTTTACTGGCCACGCACAATATGCCAGATACTGTACTAAGTTTAAGGACATGATAATAAGGTAAAGGAAAAAAGGATCCTATGTACAATGTCAAGGAGAAGACAAACGTGAACCAAATTAATAAATGAATAGTTAGTGACTGTGATAAAAACTACAAAGGAGAGAGCACAAGACAGGGTGACCTGATCCAGAAAAAAAGATGACTGAGCTGATATCCAAAGGACAACAGACAAGGAGAAGAAACATCCAGGATGAGGAAAAAACCTGACACATTAGAGGAACTGGAAAGAGTCTCTGGGGAATGTAGGCATGGAGAAGAGCTAACTAGTGTTCATCCTAGGGAATAGGATGTCATCTAGTGGCTTTGGAATTCCTGAAACACAGTAGGAACAAACGAAGTATTCACTAAATGATAAGGGACTTCATAGTGGGTTAAGTAGTGTCCCCCACAACATCATGCCCACATGGAACTTCAGAATGTGACCTTATTTGGAAATAGGGTCTTTATAGATATACTCAAGTTAAGAGAAAGTCATCCTAAATTAAAGTGGACCCCAATTCAGTGACTGGTATCCTTCTAAAGTGAAGGAAATTTAGACATAGACCCAGAGAGAAGAGTGTCATATGAAAACCAAGAGACAGAGAGAAGACAGCCATGCAAACACAGAAGCACAGGTTGAAGGGATGCATCTACAAGCCAAGGAATGCCCTCAACCACTATAAGCTAGGAGAGAGGCAGGGGACAGATTTTCCCTCAGAGCTCTAGGAGGAATCAATCCTACTGATATCTTGATTTTAGATTCTCCAGAACCGTGAGAGAATACATTTCTATTGTTTAAACCATCAAAGGTTATGGTACTTTGTTGCAGCAGTCCTAGGACACTAACACAGACTTTAACTTAGTAAAGTTAGGCGATGAACTGTGTATTGTTAAAAGATCACTAGACAGGGGAGTGACATCAGCAAGATGACAGAATAGGAGGTAACCTGCTCATATCCATCAAGAACAAGAATTCTGCATTCATCCACAGCTGAGTCTCTTACGGAGAATTCTGATTCCGGTAGGAAGTTGTGAAAAGCCAGTCCAATCCAAGACCTAAGAGGGTCATTCAGGAAGTGCAGACCCACACCCAAGTAGCAGACCCACCAATTGTGCTCCCAAGTTCAAATATGGAAGTAGTCACATTCCCTAAAGGGCTTGCTACAGTCCCATTTGGCCCTGAGTCTGCAACCAAATCCAAGAAGTCCAAGAGGAATTATGCACACTAGTGTCTCAGCAGTCAAGCTCTTCTGCTCACGGACATCAGTTTCAACTATGTGCCGGAACATTACCCTGTAACTCAGATCCAGTCACTCTCAGCCGCGGTCCCAGTTTATACAAGGACACAGAGGGAGACATACCCTTCTGAGTCACTGGCTCAGGCTTGCTTGTCCCCATCCTACAGTAGATTTTAAAGGGCCCCTGACTCAGCTAGAGTCCCTCTCTGCCTGGGAACTGTTCCACCTGTGCAGGGAACTACTAAGATGAGGCAGCTGTTAAGGCATCAGGACAGGCTTGCTATCCTCCAACCAATAACAGTTTTGGAAAAGAACTCAAAAGCCAGTTCCAACCCCTCTCAGCTATGGTATGCAATCCCATCTGCATAAGGAATTGCTGGGAGTCTTGCCTGCTGGTGCCATCAGGTTGGGATTGCTGACATCAGACTCACAGCAGATTCTGAATTAGCCCTGGAACTCAGTTATAGTCCCTCCCAGAAGAGGTCTGACAATAGTTCTACCCAGACAGGGTCCACCAGGAGACATACCCATCTGAGTTCCTGCAGCAGACTTGCTTGCCTCTGTCCCTCAGCAGATCCTCAAATGGCTCTGGGTCATAGTCCTGGTCCTTCTTGTTCATGGGTTGAAAGCAGCACTGCCCACTGAGGGATACAGAGGGAAACATGCCCAGTAGTGTCTCTGATGGCCAATGCCCTGAACTTGATCACATTGTGTATCTTCAAATGGCCCAATAAATTGGCTTCATGCCTTCTCAACTGAAGTCTGAAAGCAGATCTGCTCATCCAGGAACCCACTGGGAGACACAATTATACATGATCCTGGAGATAGACCTGAAGAGTTCAGTCTTAAAGACCCAAAACAACCCTGTGTCTCTCTTCTGTCCCATCACATCTACAGATCTGAATAGTATGGCCAACACAGATACCCATCCAATAATCCAACAGGACCCTTCCAAAGACCTGGAGGAAAATACATCTACCATATACAAGGTAACAGGCCCATTGTCAGAACCTTGAAGCAGACTCTCATCTCAGTGCTAGCCCCCTGTAAGATCTACCCTGGGCTCCATTGGCTATGAAAGACATGGGCTGAGGACACCTCTAGCACTGTAGTGGCTCCAGCAGTAATGGGTTTAAGAGCCACAACAGACAGTCTTCTCAGAATTCCTGAACAGGTGTATTGTAGAACAGTCACAGACAAAAAGAGACTGCAAAGACTGAACAAAAACCTATGTTATCAATGAGCAATGATCAATGCACAAATCCAAGGATCAACAAGAAGCAAGGAAACATGACAAAATAGGGAGCCAGTGACTGAACCTAAAGAGATATAGATACATGATCTGTCTGCCAAAGAATTCAAAGTAGCTGTTACAATACAGTTTAGTGACCCTCAGGAAAATTCAGAAAAATAATTCAGTAATTTAGTAGAAAAATTTAACAGAGAAATTGAAATCATAGCAAAATTAAACAAATCCTGAAGCTGAAAAATGAAATGGAGAACATTTACAGTGGAATAGATCAAGCAGAAGAAAGACTTAGAAGGTTTAAGACAAGCTGTGGAAGATATTCAATCAGATCAGGTAAAGAATGAAGAAAGCCTAGAGATTTATGAGACAAGATCAAAGAAGTAAATTTTCAGGACATTAGAGTTCAAGATGAACCAGAAGAAGACAAAGGTGTAGAAAATTATTTAAATAAATAATAGTAGAAATATTCCAGGGGCTGGGACTATGGCTCAGTGGTAGAAGGCTCACCTAGCACGCATGAGGCACTGGGTTCGATCCTCAGCACCACATAAAAAATAAAATAAAAGATATTCTGTTCACCTACAACTAAAAAATAAATATTAAAAAAAAATTTCTAAACCTGGAGGAAGACATAATAGACATGCAGGAAGGTCAGAAGTCCCCAGTCAGATTCGCTAAGACTATCCCAAGACATATTATAATCAAAATGTCAAAAATCAGAGACAAAGAAATGATCTTAAAAGCAGCAAGAGAAAATAAACAGATAATATAGTTGAACTATATACTAATATAATAATATAATTGAACTATATATTTACAGTATGGAAAAAAAACTTCAAAGAACATTGTATCCAGCAAAGCTATCCTTCATAAATGAAGAAGAGATAAAACCATCCCAGAAAAATGAAAGCCAAAGGAGTTCATCACCACCGGACCAGGCTTATAAGAATGCTAAAAGGAGTTCTTCAACTGAAAGAAAAGGGTGCTAGTGAATAACACAAAAATATCTGAAGGTACAAAACTCACTGGTAAAAGTAATATACAGCCTAATTCAGAGCTCTCCAGTGCCATAAATGGTGTGTATACCACTTATATCTTCAGCATGAAGATTAAAAGACAAAACTATTAAAAATAATGACAACAATTTGTTAAGGAATACATAATACAAAATATGTAAGTTGTGATGTAAAAGATTCAAAATATAGGACAGGAGTTAAAGTGTAGAGGTTTTTAATGCAAAGTTAACTTGTTATCCATTGAAGATAATTTATTATAAGATTTTTTATAAGGTATCCAGGCACAGTGGCACACGCCTGTAATCTCAGCACTTTGGGAGGCTGAGACTGAAGAATTACAAGTTCAAAGCCAACCTCAGCAACAAGGAGGCGCTAAGCACAATGTGAGACCCTATCTGTAAATAAAACACAAAATAGGGCTGGGGATGTGGCTCAGTGGTTGAGTACCCCTGAGTTCAATCCCTGGTACCAAAAAAAAAGATTATTTTGTAAGCTTTATAGTAAACCACGGGGAGGGGAGACCCATAATAGAGGCATTAAAAACAAAAAGCAAGGAAGAAGAACATACTACTAGAGAAAAAAAACAACAGCAAAGGAAGACAAAGAGGAAGAAAGGAAGAAAAGATCTACAAAACTAGAAAATAATTAGCAACA